>CAOGCB010155186.1:0-12527 GCA_948266635.1 Cnidoscolus chayamansa
TTTGCACCCCCTGCACTCCATTAGAGCTTGCTTGGGAAAAGCACATAAATATGATCTACAATAACATGAATATAGTAAAGCTGAATTATTCATCTATGATTTCTAATAATTCTTCTTCTCACCTTCAAATGAAAATACATACCCTTTTATCATACAAGAAATTCTTGCCGGTATATAGAATTTTTGTTTTCTCAATATATAGTATAGCATATTTTTTTAAGTATAATTGACTTTCCGATTAAATGTTAAAGTTTCTAGAGTCAGAGTTCCCCTTGAAAAAGGTCAAGGGATTTAAAAAAAAAAAAAAGAAAAACTAAGGAATTATCCACATACAAGTGCTTAGGCATCCGAAATCCAAACTGCAAGTAGTATTCTGTAATGAGCAATGGTTTCAATGAAATTTTTAGATTGAACTCTAATTAAGTTAATACTAGAATTTCTTATTAGTTATGGACATTAACTCTATAAAAAAAAACCAAACTATCGGTAGTGAGGTCAAGAAATTATGCTAAAATTAACTTTTCTAACGCATATGTTTTCTGTTTTGTGAACGACCATGTAAATAGTGACATAATGGAGGAGTATCAGAAGAAAATGGAGGAGCTAGCCAGAACCCTAATGCGGAAAATTCTCAAATATTTAGCCACATCTGAAGAGAAAATGAACTGGGTTGGTTCACCTGGAGGTGCTAGCACCGCTTTGCAGCTGAACTCCTATCCATTGTGCCCAGACCCTCATCGAGCCATGGGTCTAGCCCCTCACACAGACACTTCCCTCTTCACCATACTGCACCAGAGTACCAGCGGTCTACAAATACTGAAAGAAGAAATTGGATGGGTTTCAGTACATCCAACCACCGGGGCACTTGTAGTAAACGTTGGTGATCTCTTGCACATCCTATCAAATGCTAGGTTTCCTGGTGCTGTTCATCGTGCGGTGCTGAAAGAGGCTAAACAAAGGTATTCTGTGGCTTTCTTCTATTGCCCACCTGTTGATTTCCATCTCATTCCACTGGGTTTGGGTTCTGGTCAAATTCCTGTATACCGTTCGGTATCGGTGGCTGAGTATATTGGCATGAAGGGCAAGAGTCTTGACAAAGCACTCTCATCGATCAGACTTTTGCGAGGAAAACAAGATTCATATGTATGAAAAATATTGCTATACTTATGCTTGTCTTTTTTGTGCATAAAAAAAATGGACCGATGATGGTACATAGATGTTTAATTATTGTAAAATTGAAAGTTGATCTTTTGTCTTAGATTCTACATGATCTTAGCATTGGTTTTTCCTAGATGTTTACTGTAGATTTGGAGCTATAGCTCTATATGTGAATAAATAAAATGAATGTTCTTCATGTACATGTACTATTTTAAGCACTTGTAGGTACACATACCCAGTAATAGAAAATTAATAGACAATAAATAACTCACAACATTGATTTTAAAAGTTGAAGTTATTGGTGGTGTAATGGCGATGTATGAAAATTGTCGTGATTGGGAGCGTCAACGTGGATGAGTAGAGAGAATTTGAAGGCACATGGAAGTGAAAACAAGCTCACTAGTAGGTAGGCTTTTGTTAATTTCATAGCTATATGGATAGGTAGACGCGTAGAGCCTTCACCTGTTTTGTATTTTTTCATTCTGTTGGCCTTTTGGAATGCATTATTTTATCCTCAATCAATCACACATATGCACCTAAGTAAATATCTTCATTTAATATTATATTAAAGTTTTGTTTTTTTTTCTTATTTTAAAATATAATAATTTATTTTCTCAATCATTGTAAATGTATAATATTCAAAAGGAACATATCACTTTTATAAGATATAAAATTTTAAATCATCTTCATTATTATTATTATTATTGATTTAATTTTAATGAAAGTATAAAAAAAATTCTAAAATTTTACAATCTAAGCACGAGTTTCATTACAGGAATCAAAACTCATGCTTGTCATGATTCAAATGAATCATGACAGAGAATATGTACATAATTTGTAAGAAAGCAAGCATGCATGCATACTGCAAGTAGGGATTAGAACCGTCCATAGCTATAGTTCATGATAAGGTCTATAACAGTAATCATAAGAAGAAGAGAAAAAGGACAAGGAACAGCCTGCTAGACTTGAATTGTCTGCCTGAATACATCTACTGACATGGGAATACTACTAACTCCTAACTATACCACCATATGAACCAACCAAGCTGTGACACAACCATTTGTCCTTGTAATCTGTAGGGTTTAATTAGGTTGGCCGTGCTTCAACACAGACTGTGGTATATATAGACACCGAGTTTGCGTAGTCTAGTTGGAAATTGCTTGCACCTTAATATCCCACAAAAAAGAAGAGGAATCTTACATATTTGTGTCCTCATTAACATTTGGATGTATATTAGATGGGACAATTTTTTTATAAATATTTATAAATTGATAAAGGTCGTGGAGGCCAATACATTGTAAGATTCAATGGTTCAGTGGGACAACTATTGGTCAAAAGAAAAGGCCCAGGGCCTAACATAAACCTAATCTATAAAGCAAATCCATTGACAGGAGAGGAGCCACTAGACTCGGCATGGCCACCAGCAACCAATTAAGCTTCTAATGTTAGCCCAGGCTCATGCTTTAGCTGCGAGAGAATCTAACAGCAGTAGTGTAGAGAGCAGCACATCTCTGAGGATCCTAGCAAGGCCCCACCATCTATACCACTTTGTCAAATGTTGACAGAAAAAAGGAGATGGCGATTTGTGCTCCTCAAGCATATGTATTCCAAGGCTAAACCCAACAACTAAAGAACAAATTAAGACAAAGGCTCTCTATCTTCATGTACTGGTCTGCTAAGAGAACAAAAAAAACCAAACAAAATACTTTTCTATAACCTGCCCCAATGGTGGCGAGAGCAACCAATAATGGGGCAGCAAGAGGAGCTTCCCTATCCAGTGTGAGTGTGCGACAGGAAAAGCTGCAGTGACCATCAAAGAAACTAAGGGACAGCCACAGAGATAGCCTCCTTATAAAACTAATCTGATTTAGTTATGAATTACATATTGATATCTAATCAACTCATAATATGATATACAAAATAATTAGACTTAGGACTTAGGAAAGCCGAATTCATGTGAGAATAAACTTAACAATCATTATATTAGATATTTGCATTTAGCAGTCATTTATAATTATATACATTAAAATTGGTTCTGTATAGATTTAACAGTTATTTATCAATTTATGTGAAGCACATCTTAGTACATTAATACTTTATATAATAAAACTCAGTTTAGAATGCATAGTACGTTTCTAATTAATTTGATCAACTAAATTAATATTTACTATTGTGCCCTGCTCCAGAATTCTTTCTCCTCTCTTCTATTTCAGTCAATCTGTGTTTTCTCTTCCAATGTTGTTGACCTTGTAATGACTCTTTTATTCTTCCTTACTTGGTCCTTATAATATCTAAAACCGTCATTACTTGACTTTCCCCTTTGCTTCTCTTTCACATCAGATTTCTGTAGCTCACATGGATTTTTTGTTTAGAATGGCTGGCTCAAGGCCGCCTCTAAGCCTCCAGCCTTAAAAGAAGCTGGCAAAAAATCAATGGAAAGCCGGCGGTCTTGATTGAAGTAAGTGAGAAGAAGCCAGTTCCATCATTGACACAACCCCTGGTATTTGGGCAAAAAAAGAAAAAGTCATTTCATGTAATATACTATGTAAGCAGAACTTTAAATGAGGTCCAAAGGAATTATATCACAACTGAACTGGAAAAGTCGGGCTAAGTGACTATAAATTAAGCGCTACATGGGAGGCAACTCATGCTTCAAATATATATATAAAAGAAGCAAGAGTTCGAATTCAAGGCGTATAAACACTCCAAGGATGACAGATGTTATGGAGCAATTTTCTTATTACAAACTGAACAGTAAAGAAATATCATTTTTTTTTTCAATTTCTTGCATTTATCTTATTTTCTTTAATTTTTTGTGCTATTCTAGGAATAATGAGGACATTGCTAATTTTAAGTGTGGGGAAGGGATTATAAATGTAGAATTATTTTTATCAAACATCAGTGAAATTTTGAAATTGACTTAGATTAGTGTCCTATTCACCAACTGTTATAACTAACTTACATAGTTGAAATCTAATAGTGAAATCTCTAGAGAGTAGGTTTACCCTATGTTTAGCCTTTGAATTTGAGATTTGAGAAAAAAAAATTTAGTCCTTAAGTTAAAAAACAAGCAGGTTTACTTCATGGAGCAATTGGTTGGGATAATTTTTCTTGAAATTTCTTTAAGAATATTTTAACATTTAGTGAAAGAGGTAGAATAAATTTTTACTTAGTGATCCCTTATAAAAATAGTCTTAATTATTATCATTCAATTGTTCCACAAAAAAAAAGTGGCAATGAAAGTCTTGACTCCAATGACTCAGGTAAGTGAGTTATCCAAACTTGAATGTTGGTGTGAAGAAGACTTCGTAGGGGTCCCTTTAGAACCTGGTCACTTGGGTGATGTGCCCGGGATGAGCCGACTCAATGAACTCACAATAACGAGAAGGGCGGAAAGAAAAAAAAGAAAAAAATTTTGAAAGTCAGATTGACATGAGCGGGCTTTGGTCTCTCAAAAGAGTGAAGTCTGACTCCACTGTCAATTAAGGCAAATTAGAAAGAAAATATTGAATGCTAAGTGAAAATAAGACTAAATTAAAAAGGGAGAAATTTTAGTAAAAAATAAATACCATATGCTTTCACTTTTTTTGTTGTCTTGTTTAGAAAGAAAAATTGAGGGAGCTTATACTTGCTAAATATTCTATGAAGTTTAAATGAATTTTTTTTAATGAACTAATAGCTTTTTTCTTTTGAAGCAAAAATTCAATTTTATTTATATTAGTTACTAAATTTCAACTACAATATTCTAGTTACAAGTTTCAGTGTGGTTAGAGCACCAGAAGTTCAATGGTAGATTTCTCCTATTCATTTTTATTTTGCTTGAGGACAAACAAAATTTCAAGTGTGGAGATGTTGATAAGATCATATTTTACTTGTATTTTTTTTCAAGACGTGTGTTAAATTTATATTAATATCATAAGAAAATATAAGGAATTGGTACTTAAATGATATTTATTGTGAAAACTCAAGTTTTGAAGACCCAAAAGCAAACAACAAAAGAAGGCTGCCAGCCTTCTTTCAAAAATGAAAAGAAGGCCGCCAACCTTTTTCAAAGAGGAAAAAAAGGCCGCCAGCCTTAAGTCAGCCTTGAGACAGTCGTGATTTGGCCTACATTAAAGGTTGACAGCCTTGAGACAACCGTGATTTAGACTACATTCAAAACCGCTAGCCTTAAAGCCAGTCTTGACCGAATCTTATATCTCCAAGCAGAAATAAAATATGATCTTGAGAGATTTGCTCATCAGATCAGATTCTTCTCTTTCCTCCCTGGACTCTATAAAAAGCCTTGGTGTGAGCCTTGAAATTCAATCATCGATTCAGAGAATTATTTCATTGTTTCCATCGTTCTATTTCTCCTCTTATAACATTTTCTCTTTTAAAATTTCCTTATAAAGTTATTTTCTGTTCATTTTTATTTTATTATGATAAACTGAAAAAAATTATTGTGGACGATTGGAATTTCGTTGTTCAATAAATTCAGGGAAGCTTTCAACGCTTATTTCATTTTAATTGTTTTCTTTATGCGATTTTTATTTTTCAGTATGTATCTCACTTCTCCTGCACATTTAAATTATCTCTCTACATTGAACATCATTATATTCTAATTTCTTTGGTGGGAAATAAGATGAAGCCTTAATCAACTAAAATGATTATTGGGTTCATGTTATAAATAATTGATTATGTGGAGTTTTTCATACGAGAATTTCTACTATAAATTGGATTTGATAATTGAATTCAGTTTATAGAAATTTAAATAACCCAACAGGAAAATCTAAACTTGTTAGGAACTCCCATATAAGATTCAATACTTATGTGGGAGTAGTTTTATTTAATTTTATTAAGATTTGACTTCAATATTTATTCAACGTTGTTAATTAATTTTTCACAAAGGGATTGAGAGAATTTATTTTAATCATGTTAGGCAGTCGTTTAATTGGGAAATTGATGATTGTAATGTTGAATCCTCATTTACTTTAATTAGTAGGAGTTATTATCTTTATTTGGGCTTTTTATTTTTTTAAGTTAAAAAAAATTTGAAATTTGTCAAATTCTTATGAAAATTTCACGCAACTACTATAACATGAACACAAATTGATTAGGACAATTAGAGTTGATTCTATTTTTCTCACATTTTATTCATTAAATTTTCATTATCCTTTTGCACATTCAATATTATTCAGTATAATTTTATCATCACACATTATCACCTAAATAATAATGAAAATTGATATAAGCCTAGTAATTAATTAATCTTCAAGGTTCGACACTCATTCTCTTACTATATTATTTGATCTGATCTGATACACTTATCAATAGTTATTTACACTTCAATTCTTTATTTATTTATTATAACTTTTTATGGTAGTGATTCACACTCTATTTTCATTATTGAGCATTCCATTCATTTTGCTTATTGTTTCAAAAGCTCATAAATTTAGATGAGTGGTTCGCCAATTTTTTTTTTAAGTGAGATCGAGATTTCAATATTGATATATAAAGTAAATCTTCTTTCGATAACACTTTCGGTCCAAATTGGATCCCTGAATACTTAAAAAAAAATAAAGAAAAGAGCTTGCAAGTTTAAAAGTATGGAGAGCAATTGTTTACCCCTTTATAATTCTATTGGGCCGACATACAGGGCCACTAAAATGAGGATATATCAACTTTGGTGCAAGCACGGAAAGTCCCGTTCATCCGTTGTCATTCCCAATAAAGGCTAGCTGATATCCTTGGTTACTATAACCCCTGACAGTATGTTGTTTGGATAATGGAGAGCTTATTATATGGGCTGAGCATTGGGCCAGGTTTAATTAGTAGGAGATGGATCTGTTATTTTGGGCCATAATATGTTTCAGTTATCCTACCATAAAAGTTATTTAAGCTCTAATTGGGTTTCAGCCCTTAATGCAACCTTTTTATCTTCCAAAAAGAAAAATAAGTTATCTTTTGATAGGAAAAATGGAATCAATTCAATTAGCACATTCTTAAAATCTTTTAAATTTAATTTTCAATTTTTTTTTTAATTTAATTTTAAATAGAGCTGGCAATTCGTGTTGACAGGTCATAAACATGTTGTGTCAATATACATCTATAATATTAAAATGGCTAACTCGAATCCAACTCATTTAATTAATCGTGTCAAGATATCAATCCTAACCTAGACATGTTTATTAAACAGGTTAAACGGATTGACCCGTGTAACATGTTTAAATAATTAAATTAATATTATATTATATAACACATCACTACACGTTTAATTAATTTAAATAAATAGTTATTTTAATCTCATAATACAATCTATTTAATATTTTAAAATAAATTAAAATTAAATAATATTATTTAACTATACTATTAATATCTATATAACTGTTATTTAAATCTAAATATTTATAAATCAACTAAATTTACATATATTTATATGAAATAAAGTGGATGAGATGATTTTATACTTTACAAATGGATATTTAAGATTAAAATATTACTATTTTAAATAAAATTTAATTATCTAACAAATTTAATTTAAATAAATAGATCATAACATCTATAACATATTTAAATAAATTAATATAAAATATGTTAATTATTGACCTATTTAAATAAACTGGTAATTCTGTGTCTAATCGGGTTAAGTAGGTCAACTCGTTTAGACCTGTATTTTTATCATGTCATAAATGGGTTGACCCTTTTATGATCCAAATCCATTTAATATAAATCAAAATCCGCATAACTACGTGTCATATCGTGTCGTATAAACGTGTCGTGTCAAAAATTACCAGCTCTAATTTTAAACCAAAATGGATGGAATATCATACACTATAAGAAAAAGACACATAGAGGGCTTTTAAGAAATTTATTAGTTAAAAGTTATTCCATTAAAATATATATATTTTTTCATTTTATAGTAAATATAATAAATATAAACAATAATTATAATAGTAAATATATAATATTTTTTATTAAATAAAAATTATTATAATTAAATAAATTATATATAATTATTGAAAATGGAAACAGAGTAGGTGAATAGATTCTATAGTTAAGATTTGAAAAAGATAGCCACCCAAAAAAAGTTAGTAGTTTAAGTTTTTTTTTTATTATTTTTATTTTTTTTAAATCAATTTAAAGCTATTAAATTAAAACAGCGTTTTGGTCTTTAAAATTTTTTAAAATAAAATGACGTCGTTTTGAGGTTTGTTTTTTAATTTTTAAACCAAAACAGCGTCGTTTTAGTCTTTTAAATCAAAACGTCATCGTTTCAGAGTTTTTTTTTAATTTTTTTAACCAAAACGGCATCATTTTAGTCTTTATTTTTAATTTTTTAAACTAAAACGGCGTCGTTTTAGTATTGAAAATTTTAAAATAAAACGATGTTGTTTTCGTTAATTAAAAAAAAACAGAGAATGTGTGAAGTCGCGAACACAGTAAATAAACCGGAAAATATTTTAACAGCTCTTGTATGAAATATTATGCTAAATTTTTAATGTGATTACAGTATAGTGGTGCCCCACCAAAATTACATTCCTGCGTACGTCACTGTAGATGACCACAATTGGTTGTTGAGAAGGTGAATTTTCTGATTTGTAACCGAAATTCAATTACGCATACAAACCACAAGTCAATTTAGAATAAATGAGCACGGTTCGAATCTCGGCAGTCGCAGTGGGAGAATTTTATTTTTTGGGTGGGCTCTTTGTGGGTATTGAGTCCTGGACCTTCTATCTAAAAAACTGTTGCGTATCGTAATTTACCCCCTCAAACACTATCGGGCTGAAATATGGACCCAACAAATTTCTCTTACATAGTTTAGCTCTTATTAATATGATAGTTAAGGAAATGTAGCCCCAAAACCATTTTCATTTTATTATCTGAATAAAAAATAATTTAATTTTTTATTTTATTTTATTTTAAACTACCTCACCTTATTCTAAACAACAAACTTGAATTTATTTATTTAGTTCACACTTTTTCTTTTATTAACATGTCTTGCATCTTAATAATCTATCTTTTCGACTTTTAGTTCTATAGCAGCTATTCTATATTTATATATTTATTTTATTTTATAAATGTTTTCATTTATAATATTTATATAAATTTTAATAGTTAACAAAATTTTATTAGTAATTTAATTAAATATATAAAACGACATTATAAATAAAAATATAAAATTATCTAAATATTTAATAGTTTTCAATTAGATTATTAGAATAAATTAATAATTAATACAATATAATTTATTAATATAAAATTATATAATATATATTTACTATTTTAATTCATTAACATTATATATATATATATAGTTTTATATTTTCTTAAAAATATAATCATTCTAATATTTTATAATAATAATAATTAAAATATAATTATATATGAATCATCAATTTATAAAATAATAAGTAATAAATTATTTAATAAAAACTATATATTTATTTTAAAAATGTACTCAAATAATTATAATAAATAAATAAAAGGTTAGTAATTTAAAAAAAAATTCTTTAAAGATAGACAAAAAAAAAACATAGAATTCTATTATCTAGATTCTGTCGCTTTATTAAAGATATGATTAAAATATATTAATAATTTTAAATTTATTTTACATATATATATATATATATATATATATATATATATAATTTTTATTTAAGAATATCTAATAAAATTTATATTAATAATTACAATTATATATATAATTAAAAATAATGTAAATTATAATTACGATTATTAAATAAAATTTTATGTATATTTTAATAGTAAATTAAAGATAAAAAAATTAAAAAACAAAGATGATATATAAAACTATTATTACTCTTAATATGATGTATAAATAAGTCTTGTGATAATTGAAAGAGACGTTAGATATATATTAATACAATATAATAATTTTTTTGATATAATAAATTAATATAATAGAATAAGTTTTAAATACAATAAATTATTATAATATTTTAACATAGAAATTCATTCTGATAAATTTTCTCATTTTCAAACATCGTTTTTTTTTTTTTTTTTACTTCTCATTTGAGTTACTTGAAAAAATAAAATTTAATCCAAATAAACATATAAAAATGAATAAGACACAAATACAAATATGACTATATGCTTAATTTAAAAAATAGTATTGAAAGTAATATTTATTAACGATTAAAAATTATTATATATATTATTTTGAATTGATATTATTTACAATTTGTTTTCATAGTATAACATGCAAAATAAGAGAGAAAAACATATTAGTTTATTCAGAGACCGAGAAAATAGAAATATTATTTTAGATTATGAAGCATCTTAATTTCTTATGTAGTTTAAATACGATTAGGAGAATATAATTATATTTAATATACAATATATAATGTTACATAATATAAAATATAAATCCTAATGATATATATATATATATTATAATATTTGAATTATTAATACAATTAAGATATAATACATATAGAACACTAGATGAGATAAAATGTAGAATCCTAATGATATAGAAATCGTGTAATGTTTGAATTACTAATATGATATGAATAAGATCACAAACATAAATTATATATAATAAATTTTTTACTAGCAATTATAATTATGTGCGAAAAATTAAAGTTTATATAATTATATTCTAGTATATATATGAATAATTATTTATAAAATTTAGAAAGAATATTAATTATATTTATAATTATCAAATTAAATTAAATGAATATTATTTAAAAAATTAAATAAAAATTATAAAAGTGGGGAAGTGTATAAATTAAGTTTATTAAATTACTTTAAACAAAAAACTATTTATATTTATAATATTCAATATTTTTAAAAATAATTATTTATATTTATAATATTTAATATAAACTATTTTATTTATTTTAAATTATTATAAAATAAAAAAAGATAAAATTTTATAAAATAATATGATATATTATTAATTCAAATTCTTTAATGATTAATATTTCATATAAAATATAAAATATTTAAATTTTAGTTATCTATCTATATTATTTAATGATAGTCATTTATTAAAAAAATTAAATTTATATTAATTTATTAAAAAATTAAAAATATTATAGAAAAATATATAAATTTTTTATTATAAATTAGTTAATCTCGTATTAAATTAGTTTAAATGAACAATTGTTTATATTTATAATATTCAATATAAAATTTTTTATTTATTTTAAATTATTATAAAATATAAAATAAAATAGACATTATAAAAAATTATGATATATAGGATAGAATTTGAATTATCAATATCATTAAAATTTAATATACATAAAACATAGATAAAATATAATGTAATACCCGATACATTTTCAACATTGAATTCTGAATTTTCAATCAGAATATTCATAGAATATTAAAATATCATGTTGGAGTAGTATTTGAGAATTAAAATGCTAAGTTATAAAGTTACAAGACTAAAATGTGAAATGTAATGAATAAAATGAAATGATGATAAAGTTGAAGGATTAAAGTGAAGTTCAGTTAAGGCTAACCTGCAAAATTAGATTCGGCCGTTGAACACATGTTAGCCACCTCCACTATAAATAGTAGAGGTATCTAGCCAAAATGAAGGTTTAGCAAATTTCATTCTTCTTCAATTTTTCTCTATCAACTCCTACAGAAAGACTCAATTGAAAAAAAAAGCTCAAAGGGATACTTGAAAGAACTTAAAGAAAGGAGGTATAATCTAAGTTTCCAATCAGTTTAAGTCTCAAATCAGGTTAATTAAATGTTCTAAAATATAAATTCACAAGAGAATGGAAACATGCAAATGAAATTAGGGAAGTTTAAGTAAAGCCAGAGAAAAAGATGATAAAAATGTCAAATGACCAAATGATGCACAAAGATAAATGTAAGCATGTTAGATTGTGTTTAAAGATGTTAGAAACATATTAGAAAAGTTAAATTAGGATTGCTTGTTAAAGGAATAGGACAAAATCAAATGTTAAGTTTATGTGAGATTTTGAAGTTGCATGAAAATGATGAAATGCATGATGAATTATGTTGCATGTGTTTGAAATGAAGTTGATGGAATGTTGTAGAAGTAAGTTGAGTTGAATTTACAGGTTTTGGTATGAGAATTATGCAAGAACCAAGGTTTTGGTCACTACAAAAATCTAGGTTCTGCAGCCTAAAGTGGAGGTTTAAGCTGCTGAAAATAGAGAAGAATCGGAAGTCCAACTTTGGCTGCCGAAGGTGGGACATTCAGTTGCCAAAACTGGTGGCACAAGAGGCTAGTGGTGTAACATGCCACAACTTCCATGACATGTCTCCCACAGAATGACCAATGATTCCCCACTTTCTCTACAGGAAATCACTAATCACCCTGTAAGGGATAGTTAGGATCGTCGCCCTGTAAAATCCTGTGAAAATTTTTCGCA
>CAOGCB010155224.1:0-13884 GCA_948266635.1 Cnidoscolus chayamansa
TATAGGTCCTTAAACATTTGTTAACTTAATTTTGTAATCCTCGAGATTATTATCATTACCACTGGAAGAGCTGTGTTTTGATGAAAGTGATTTTTTTTTTTTTTTTTTTTTTTTTTTGCCTTTTTATGTGCGAGTACACCATATGTAATTTGCTTTCAAGAAACAAATATGTGTGCCTTAGTGTATGGATGCTTTATGCTTATACACATATTTTGTTTTGTAGTTATCCCAATCTTAAAAGCGTGCGGGAGTTGATATATAAGAGGGGTTATGGAAAGCTGAACAAGCAAAGGATTGCTCTCACTGATAATTCCATTATTGAACAGGTAGCTTGTTACTGACCAGTTGATTGACATCGTCTGTTATTAGTTTATGCAGTAATATTGATGCATTGCTTTTTGTACCTGCAGGCGTTGGGAAATTTTGGAATTGTTAGCATGGAAGATTTGATTCATGAGATCATGACCGTGGGGCCTCATTTCAAGGAGGCAAATAACTTTCTCTGGCCATTTAAACTGAGTGCTCCATCTGGAGGTTTGAAGAAGAAAAGAAACCATTATGTGGAGGGTGGTGATGCCGGAAATCGTGAGGATTACATTAACGAGCTCATTAGGAGGATGAATTAGATTCTATTTTCTTTGCTTCGGTTGGATTGGTTTTTGTTTACTCTGGAATTTTGAGGCTCTATAAGCAGGCATTGAGAGTACTTTCTAACTAAAATGATTAGTATTTTTTTTATATATATATATATATAACTTTCTTCGAGTTTCTCAAGTTGGAAACTTCGAGTATACTACTATTTAGTTGGTTTACATTTTCCTTGCAGTTTAGCTGCACTGTTTTTGTTATTATTGGAAATCATTGTTATTATTATTATTATTTGTACTTGTGATACAATCACAAGTTTCTGAATTTTGCTTCAATTCACAATTTATGTTTAGAACTTTATGTTTTGAGAAGATTTATTTCAACTCAAATATATTGTTGTGATTTTCTAAATTAAAAAATCTTTAAATTTAAATAAATTAATTTCTTTGTAAAAATTAGACGGCAATTTTTTAGATTTCTTGTTTTTAATGTTCCCAATATTTTTTTAATTAAAATTCATTGGTTGAATGAGAATCGATAGAAAGATTAAAAAGCTATTCTCTACTCAAAAAATGCAAAATAAAATTTATGGAGAAAACGTATTATTCAATGTTACTTGTGGATACGGATATATAAAACAAATAAAAGATAACTTTGATATTGAAATCAATGGCAATATTTGTATTAAATGGATAATTAAATAGAATTACTAAGATGATATATTGAAAACTACTATTCATAATAATTAATTAAAAAAAATAATTGAGAAAAAGGTTGTTTCGTTATTGGATTATTTTTTCACCGCAAAGAAAAAGGTCCAGCAAATCTGGCCCATCCCATTATAAACACAGCTGCGGGGAACCCGAATTGAAGTTAGTCCGGGTAATGCAACATAGTTCTCGGATCAATTCAGGATCTGACCCGATCCAACTGTGTAAAACCCTAATATTTATTAGCCTTTTTCTTCGCTTTCTCCCCCCTCTCTGCTTCTTCCTTGACCGGAGTTCAGTTCTCTGCGTTGAACGAGGCAAGTTCCTATTTCTTGTTTGATCTATTTTGTTTTGTGCGACTTTGGTTAATCTTCTGCTCGTCTGTTTTCTCAATAATTTTGTGAACTTCCTCTGAGTTGCATGCTAAATATTTGTCTGTGTATCAAATTTGGTATAATTTATTAGTGTTTCTGGTGATGTTGATGCGCCATTTGCTTGATGTACTGTTCCTGTTGGTTGAAGGTTAGGTTGTAAATTTAATTTATTAAAATCATTAAGCCAGTAAAAAGCTTTCGATGCAACAAAGAACCAATTCCAGGTTCACTTTTCTTCACTATATTTGTTTTGATGTAAAGTAGCAAACTGGAGCTTGCTTCTAAGGGGTTTTCCTTTTATTATGCGCGTTTAGTTTACTTGACCTTATAGATGAAGGTTTCTCGTTTATGGTCTTATCCATATTTTTTTTTATTGATGGTTATTCTTTTAAGTCTTTATAGTGTGAAGTTCCCGAAAATGTTTCTTGTGGTCGTAATGCTGCTGGCCTGTATTTTTTTTATTTATGATTAGAAATGGCTGAAGAAACTAAGGCAGCAGCTGTTATCCCTGAATCTGTGTTGAAGAAAAGGAAGAGAAGCGAGGAATGGTCCTTGTTGAAGAACCAGGAACTTAAGGCAAAGAAAGAAAAAAATGCTGAAAATAGAAAAGTAATCTTCAAGAGAGCTGAGCAATATGGCAAAGAATACAGAGAAAAGGTAGACAAAACTTTATGGGCAACTAAAGTGGTTTCCCTGTTGACTGTTGTGCGATTCAAATGTCACCACTGTTCTCTTTTTATCTTTTCTTATGATTCTTTTCCCCACTGGATATATGTTGTAGGAAAGAGAGTTGATAAGATTGAAAAGGGAGGCCAAACTGAAAGGAGGATTTTATGTTGAACCAGAGGCCAAACTACTTTTCATTATTCGCATCCGTGGGTAAGTTTAGTAACAAAGATTTCACTTCTGAAACATATTTGTTGAAATAGCCTTCTACCCCTGGTTCAGAGATGATAATTTTTATACTTTAAATGGCCTTTTTTTTTTCCAAAAAGTTCCTACTTGTTCTTTTACAGAACTTTTGTTCCTAAGGCTCTTTATTGTTCCTTTACAGTATAAATGCCATGGACCCAAAGACAAGAAAAATTTTGCAACTTTTGCGTCTGAGGCAGGTAATGTTTTCTGGCATTTACTATTGCAAATAGTAGGAGTTCAAAAAAATGTTGTTTTATGCAGTTGTCCCGCTGATTTGGGTGCTTGACATTCTAATCCCATTTGTACCCTCGAATGGTTTTAATTCCTTAAAATCTATATGACAGATATTTAATGGAGTGTTCCTCAAAGTGAACAAAGCTACCATGAACATGCTGCACAAGGTTGAACCATACGTGACTTATGGGTAGGTCGGGTTAATCCACAATATACGTGATTTACACAAGTCTTTCACATCGGGTGTTTAATGTTGTTATCCCTCAAGAGGTTCTATCATTACCACTGGAAGACCATGTCTTTGTATAACAGATTCTAAAATTCTATTGTATAGGCCAGGACAGCAATGAGTAACTTGCTTTCAAATATATGTGCCTAGTCTTTATGTTTATACACTTTTATTTTATTTTGCAGATATCCTAATCTTAAAAGCGTGCGTGAATTGATTTATAAGAGGGGTTATGGGAAGCTAAACAAGCAGAGGATTGCTCTCACTGATAATTCCGTCATTGAACAGGTAGTTTATTACTGATCAGTTGATTTACATCTTTTACTTCTGTGCATTCCTCCATGTTTATATATTGCTTACTGAATCTGCAGGCTTTGGGAAATTTTGGAATTATTTGCATGGAAGATTTGATTCGTGAGATCATGACTGTGGGACCTCATTTCAAGGAGGCAAATAACTTTCTTTGGCCATTTAAACTGAGTGCACCATCCGGAGGCTTGAAGAAGAAAAGAAACCATTATGTGGAGGGTGGTGATGCTGGAAATCGGGAAGATTATATCAATGAGCTTATTAGGAGGATGAATTAGATCTTCTTATCCTTGCATTGGTTATCTTGGTTTCTGTTTTTGACAAGAGCTGGACTCAAGAATTTTGCAGGCAGTAAAAGTGTTGAAATTTGAGAGTGTTTCCCAAGTGAACTTTTTTTTCATCTTGTTTCCAGTCGTGTATGCTGTATTACTATTTATTTAGTTGCAGGCACTAGATTTTTTTTTTTCCCTCTAATTGTGCGATTCCTGGGTTTCATGATTAGTTTTTATTTGGTTGAAACATAGTATTACGTTGCTTGCGTGGTTAGTTGCAGTCCTTTGAGGTATGTTGGAATTAGCCACTCAGGATCTTGTTGGGATCATATTCCACAAAATATACCATGCGCTTAAAAAATAGGTAATTAATGTTCACGTTTACTATAGAAGTTAATTGTCGAATAAATCCATGCTTAAGGGGAGAGTTGGTGAATATCTGCAAGTCCATGCATAAGTTTACTAATGCTAAGAAGTGTGAGAAATGTTCCATACTAGACTGAGGAAATCTCATAGTCGTTCGACATTGTCATCGATTTCAGTTTTTGCACTAAATAATCAAGGCACATTTAGAAGATCAAAACTTCAGTTTCATATATCACATTTTCCCTCTCCAAATCATGAATTCAAATCTAGTCTATAAGTAGGCAACATTACATTGCTGAAGGAAATTAGTCACTTTTAAAGAGTTTATTTGAATAAAGTAAAATCATTTCATACATTTTAATTAAACTAAATCGAATTACAATGAATCCGCTCATTCATATGCACTTACTTTTTTAAAGGGAAAAAAAAAACAAACAAATAATAGAAGAATTTATGTATTGGCAGTCAATTGGCTGAAATTAACTAATTGGTAAAAGAAGTTAAATCCTAAATGAACATCCGAACATTGTCTTTCACATTGCATTTGCATTACGACTCAGACGTAGTTGTTAATAAAACCCATAGATTCAAAATCACGAAACATTTACATAATACAAATATCGGCTAATATTTCTATTGGCCCATTATGAAACTCCACACAAATTGCTAAATAAAAGAAAACATATCGTCTAAACACAATCAGGACAACTACGCCAAAAGTACAAAGGTCCCATGCATAGATATACCCAAATCCGACACTCATTTTTTTAGAACATCACCTTTGCTCAGCTGGAAGCAGTTGCTTCGGATTGTGGCACCTCATCTCCAAATACCTTAGCGATTCTCTCAGTAGGCACCAAAGGCAAATACGAGGACACTCTGTATCCCTTCTCCGCAGTGCTAACAACCGTCTGATTGTACTTCTCAGAGAAATAAGCAGCAGTTGGTACCACTACTTGTGCCACTTGAGGGACGATTGGTAGCTTATTCAGCGAACGCCAGGCATTCACCGCATATTGCTCCGCTTTTGGTTCATATTTTGAGTAAAGCTCCTGGGCCTTGGGTTCATACTTGGTGTACAAAGTTTTTGCCAACATAGAAGCAGTTTCCTTCACACTAGAACGTTGAACTTCAGAAACCACAGCACGAGCAGCTACTGGGGCATCTCGAGCTACTGAATAAGCTTGGGTAGACACCTGCTTCACAATTGGGGGAACATGGGGATCTAAACTAGTGATAGATTCATCAACCTGCAACAATATAAAGAACTTCAATTTTTATCCAACATCCCCGCTGCCTATTTAAAGAAAGACTAAGTTGACCATTGAAGACTCACCTTGCGGTCTATAAACTTGAGAACCCCATTGGGAACATCATTGAACTTCTCATACACAGGTCCAACCACGCTCCTAACCGTACCCTCAACAGACTCGACACCAGGCTTCAATGGACCAGACTTATCCTTCGCATATAGGTAGAGATTCGCGAAGGTAGCCACGGCATAACTTGCTGCCGATTGCACAAATTCCAAATACTTTAACCTCTCTTCCTCCGCATTGACCTAAATAATTCAATTCCACGACGATGTAAATTCAGATATTCATTAAATGAAATATTTAAATCTTTCACAAAATCACGCCATAAAATTGAATATAATGAGGAATCATATTTCAGTACAATCTATAGAGATTCCTTCATCTTCCATTTACAAGTCTTTGATTATTTCTCTGATTATTTCTCTGATTTAAATTCAAAAGCCTGAAATGTCATTGAACCGAATCTTATGGTTTGCAAATTTTCTAATCAACCAAACACCTCAAATTCAAACCCCAGAAAACCGGAAAATTGAGCGATTGAACCCTAATTCTCAATACATAAAGGAAAACATTATAAAATTGATGGAAAAATAAAATTTGAGAGAGCAATTACCTCCACCTGTGGTTGCACGTTCACATCTCCTTCGCCTTGAGCCATAATTGAAGCTTTCCTTTTTGCAGAAGTAGAAGATGAAAATTCAGAACGCGGTCGTTGAAGATTGAAATAAGAGACCCGACCTTGCTGAAACGCTGAAGAAGCGATTGATAGATAATGATTTAAAACTAACACGAAACCTCTTCATTTATAGATGGGAAGAAACCGCGGATATTCATGGTAATAAGACGGCCGTGATGAAAACGGTGTGAAAACGTGTTGCTTTTTTATTGGTTTATCATGCTTTATGCTGGCGCAGATCCATCGACTCTTACGGGCTAAGTACTCATGCCATGCATTAAGGAAACGGATCATTCTAGCATTAAGGAAACGGATCATTCTAGAACATTGGCTAGAAATGTGTATTTTCATGTATTTTTGGGAAATGTCTTTTTATAGCGAAAAAAAAAAACTTCTTTTATAAATAATAAATATTTGTCTTGCTTTTTATTTATTTATTTAAACAAATAAAATTATTACAAATTTAAATTTAATCAGATTAAGTAAATTAATTTATTTAAATTTATATTTTTAATATATGATATATTTATGATTTAAATATATTTAACGTAAATTTAAATTCATTTAATATAAATATAAATCAATTTAATTTCATGTGAAAATAAATTATATACAAAATTATTAGATTTAATGGTAACTAATTTTAGTTAAAATTTATATATTTTAAAAAATAATATCATTCATTAAATTAATGAATTGAAAATAATTATGTTTTAAAAAATACACACTTCTCTTAAATACAAACTAAAGATTTTTAAATATCATAGAATTTTCGTCACCCAGCAGTTGCGAAATGGGTACAAAGAAATTCAGTAATGATAATGGAAACAACATTTTGATTAAGGACACAAAATAAAAATCACAAACAGTCTTTCATCCTCTTCAGAAACCAACCCTTCAGCCATTGAAATGAAATGGGTGATTAAAAAGAGGTGTGATCAATTCCTGCACCTTGTAATGGCACTGCAGCCCCTGCTGTAGGGGTTGGCCTGAGCCCCTGGTTGGCAATTGTAGTAGGAGGCTCCTCTCTTAGAGCAAGGCACAGTGTTCCTCTGCATTGCTCCATAGCTGATGTATTTGCTTGTTCCTAAAATTCGCTTGCTTATCTCTGAATCCAACTCAAACTCCTCCCCATTAATTCCTAAGCACTCTGCTATGGAGCCTTTGCAGGATGATCTGATGGGTATCATCCATCCCAGGTGGTTCTGGCCGTCCCCACTTCCCTTAACGGTGGATGATGTGCTCATCAGGATCAACACGAATACGGCAGCAACACAAACCAAGAAAGAAGAAGCTAACAAGTTGGTCATTCTTTCTTGAACTGATAGTTTCTCTCTGTTTCTCTCTTGTGTTGCTTGGTGGAACGATGGCACAGCTTGTTTAAGTTTGGGTTTGGGGTTTTTAGGATTCTTTTCTCTTCTATTAAGCTTGAGACAACAGCAAAGCAGCTAACCGCTGGTTGGATACTTTGTGAAACTAAACGTCTTTGAATTTAATTTTTTAAATTTATATAATAAATAAAATAAATTTGTTTTTTAAAAAATATTAAATTTGTTAAAATTTATTTATTAATAAATTACTAACACAAAATACACGTAAGCAGAAAATTGGATGGGCCATGGACCAGAAAGTGATAAGACCATTCTTACCAAACACTACCCAACAAAACAAAAGGCCGAAGCCCACTTACCAGATCCGTAATGTTGAGGGACAAGAATAGCAAGGAGAGGACCTTATTGTCATTTTTCATATGTTCTTCTGGGGTGTTTTAGTACTTTGGGCATAAAGGACATGCAAGTAATTGCGTAATGGGTTAGGGTTTTTGCGCGCAGATATAAAATCCGCAAGTATATTCATTGTTCGCTATCTTTTGCTCTGAGCCTCTCTCATTCGTCTGCCGGTACTCTTCTTCATCTCTGTTGTTTCATTTTGTACAATTGTAGGTGAATAGTTTGAACGTGTTTTGATCAGAAGGGTTGATTGTTGAATTAGGTGATTTGAGCCAAGTGGTTTTTGGGGTAGCCTACCAATCATTCAAGATGCAGAACGAAGAGGGTCAGAATATGGATCTCTACATCCCCAGGAAATGGTAATACAAGCTCTTATGTTTTTTTTTTTTTTTATTTCAACACGCTTACTAGCATTTGTTCCAAATGTGAAATCTAAGCATTTTTTTTATTTGCAGCTCTGCCACAAACAGGCTTATCACCTCCAAGGATCATGCTTCTGTGCAGATTAACATTGGTCACTTGGATGCCAGTGGCCACTACACTGGTCAATTTTCCACTTTTGCACTTTGTGGCTTCGTCCGAGCTCAGGTACTTGTTCTTGCTTTTATTTACACCCTTAAATATTTTTTGATTGGAGGCTTATGAATTCGTTTGTTTTAGTGGTATGCTATTGTAAATTTGGCCTAAATTTTGTATATTATTGTATCGTTAGCCTATATTTTCTATGTTATTGTATCATTTAACGTGAGTATAGTTGATAGTTTTGGTAGCTTAGTTTTGACTACAACTGCATTGATGTTAATTTCTGTGGAGAAGGATTGCCTTTGGACTATGCAAATAGATTTTATGTACGTTATGAAATCTATCCTAGGTGTAAAATTTTGAGAGCTCATGATCAACAATGTAATATGTGCCTGGTATGCAAACTTTTGAAATACAATTATGCAGATTGATAAGCGGTTCATTGTGTTTTATTGTATTTATTGTGGATATCAAACACTTAATTGTACTTGAACTTGAGAAATCACGGTTTATGATGGAAGATACTTGGACTGGTTGCTGGCTAGTTATTATGATATGATCTGTATTGTTGCGCATGATGCAATGGTTGGCAGAGATCTTGCTTTTGGCAGAAAACCAAATGATTATGTTTTTGTTCTATCAATAGCCTTTTTGTTTATTACGTCTGCTGCACCTGATGTTAATTTTTGTTTAGGGTTTATTGGATCATGCAGTCATAGGCTTCTAGTTTCTATTCTTACTAGTAGTTTTGTGCTAAACCTGCTTGCTGAACATGTTTATTTTGGTAACCAACTTCACAGGGTGATGCTGACAGTGCATTGGACAGGCTTTGGCAAAAAAAGAAAGTTGAACTCCGCCAACAATAAGTGCACCTGGAGCATTTTCTGATTTCTTTTAAACATTGTTAGTGCATGAAGAGTAGCTGCAGTGTCTCTGCTATTCCATTGCATATCTATGTTTGTTTTAGTATTATCGTGAAGGAGGATAATGTCTAGTACCTAGTTATTTTTATGTTGAACATTATTTTTGGCATGATTTTCCATAATATCATGTTGAGATTCTAAGTTTTGAAGTTCTTTAACCAAAAATATAGGTGTAATAGTTCACAATGATGCTGATTATAGGTCAGTTCATTTGCAATTCACTAAGCCTTTTTGGTGTAAACAAGTAGGGATGGCATTTGAGATTTGATTACGTTAAGCAAAACAAGGGAATGTTCAAATAGATTTGTTACGTGAGTTCTGCCAGAACCATGGATAAAATAATTGGAGGGGTTTGCCCTGAAACAGACTAGTAGTTATTTTAAAACTAATCTATGTTCCTATTTCTCTATTTGATTCCTAGTTTTCTGACCAGGCTGGACATTGGTGAATGATATACGATAGTTTCTGGTTTGGTTTGTTGAATTCGGGTAAATCTCCCCAAGAGCATGAAGAACATCCTTCAGTCTAGCTATTAACAGTGAGTCTCCTGCGAAACGCAGTCTTCTTTCTTCAGTTTTTAGGTTGTGGGAGTGAAGCAGACCCATTATAGTTGCTGGTCCGTCCCAATTCAATGGCATAGACCCATTATAGCTGTTGTTAATGTTTATGAAGGAATAATTAAAAGTACATTTAAGAGGTGAAAATTTTAATTTGATTTTCATATACATATATAATTATTCGAAATTCTAATATAAATATAAATTATAATTAATTATTTCACCAATTTTAATAATACAAAAAGTAAATATTAAATGTAAAGACAAAAAAAAAAGAGTCTATAGTTCTTCTCCATTTTTATATTACAACACAACTATTTCATCATCTTTTTAACATTTTGGGTTAAATTTGTCAAGCTAACGTCAGCATATGAAATTTAGATTTTCTTTTGAGTTTATTTATTAACTGCGAATGAAACTAAGTGTATGACAAAATCTGCAAATATTAATAAAACGGGAGAAGCAAGGGAAAGGGGTTGTAGGTAGTAGGTTAGATCACTTCTGGCAACATAGTTTTATAATACATGCGTTCTTGCTTAAGCATTAATCAATTCTGAGAATACAATCAAATGGGTTCATCTTTTCATGGTCTTCGCTATGCATGGGATTGGATTCATTCATTCATCCATCCATAAAATGAAACATATGGGATATGTTAATCTCTTTGAATATTAACTACCCATTACATATTGTTTAATTTGGCATGTGGCTCAAAGCTATTTTGTTTCATTGTTTGCAAATTTCAAGTGGGTGTAGAGTTCCCTGTTAGTAGGACATGTAACTTTTAATGCTTGGCATTTAGTGTAGCAATCAATTCTTTAAGGTACACATATATATGTTTTTTACTTGTAACGATAAAGTTGAGGGTACCCATTAAGCCTACGGTGAAGATTAATAAATGCCCTTATAGGTATGTGCTTGGATCACTGTATTTTTGTCATTTTCTCCTGGTTTTAATACCACCACTCTTAATCATTGCCCTTTGCACTCGCAAATTCAACTTACTAGTTAAATCCTCATTTCATCTCTTTCCTTTGTCAGCATTAAATAGAGGAAAATATATGTATATGTGGTGCATATTTTATTTATATATATATATTGATATTATATACTTGGTATTAAAATTATTTATTTTATAAAAGAAAAATTATTAAAATTATGTATCATATTATTATTTATTGTTTTATTCATTAAAATATCTCTTAAATAAATAAATTTATATATAAGAGGTAAGAGAAAAGAGGAAGCATGAGTTGATAAGAAATGAATGCCTTGGGGAAGAAGGTGGATAAAAGGCTAAAGGAATCAAATTCCTTCCTGATGACCAAATCATGGACGCGAATATGCACATAAGAATCATCTCCATCTCCTTTTTTTTTTTTTTTAACATGAATTCTACTATTCACTGTGGATCATCATTCTCATTTCAAATTTCTTTATTTATTTTTTTATTACTACAGTAAATTTCAATCCATTAATTTCATATATAAACCTTAAAATTACTGTCCATCAATGAATTTCAATATCTATATAAAAAAATGAATTAATTTTTTTAAAGTGAATTTGGAAATTAGATCATTATAAATTGAATAAATACTCATACAACAATTGAAGTTTTAATCTATAAATATCTATAATTAGAAAAATATTTGATAGAATATATATATATAAATTAATTAAAAGATAAATAGTAATAAAATGATCAGGCTTAAAAAGAAAAATTGTAAAAAAAAAAAGGACAATGGAGAGAGAGAGGAAGAATAAGAATAAAAGGCATAGCCATAAGATTCTGTTTATGAAGCTTTGGAATGTCAAATTATCTTCTATAGTGCCCATCCGAATATTTATCAAATCAAAAAAGACCTTTCTAGATTTTTCTTTTTCTTTTTCTTTTTTTTTTTTAAAAAAAAAAGGCTTTACAATGTTGGATTTTTTTTTTATAAAAAAAAATGTCATTAGGCAAATCAAAACTCTTTACCCATTTTTTTTCTATTTTTTTATTCCCTACTATCTAAAACCACTGATTTTAGCACCAACATCATCATGATTAGGGAACATACCATTACTCATTACTTAAAATCCCATAATACACAAATAATAAATTTATAAAAAAAAAAAAAATACAATAATAAAGACCCATATGAAACAGTACCTTAAAAGAATACATTCACACACTTCCAAGATTGAATTTGAATTTGAATCTGAATTTGAATCTGAATTTGACGAAGAGAGTGCTATCTACATCTATAGCTTTTTTTTTTATTATTATTATTAAATAAAACTACATTATTTTTAAATATAATTCAAAATAATTGTAAAAAAAAAAAATCTATCAATTAATTATATAAATGTTTTCTTAATGCTCAATCAATACAATCACGTGAGAAAGAGTGTGTGTGCTCAGAAAAAGAAAGATTTGCGGGTCCCACACCCCAACGCATCACTTGTTAAACTACTTTGTTGGAGAACTACCTTAACTATGTGTCCAAATGGATTTTTTCCTCCCCCTTTTCAGCCAATTAAAACTTGCCACGTATTTTATAACATTTTTTAAATTTCAATGTTTTAAATAAATTAATTCTAAATACACACACACACGTACATACATGCAGTACAAAAATTTTACCACATACCCATATTCTCATACAATATAAGTATTAGCTTCAATTGATATTTATCATGTAACATTGCTTTCTCTCATTTTTTTCACATAATTGAGCATGCATTCGGATTCTCATCGCTAAATATCTCAAATGTATCAGACGGCTGTGATATATCTGACTCCACATCAGACGCTGGCGGTTCTCTCACCGTCCCCGGATGCATGTACGCGTATGAATACGAATACGATGGGGGATATGTTGATCCCCCGTAGCTACTACTTGCTGGAGCTGCATTGTAGTGCACTGCGTACACCGGAGGAGGTGCATAGTAATGTGGTGTGTATTGGTACACGTGGTGATGTGGAGGGCTTTGATTGGTTGGATAATGACTATGACCTTGACTCGGTGATCCAGTGCCTGCTGGTGCATCACTACAATGTTCACCCCCAGCAACATTGTTGTTATTCCCCTTATGGCCCTTCTTTTTCTTCTTTTTACCACCGCTGCCACTGCCACTTTTCTCAGCACCACCCTCATTTTCGCTCACGCCTTTCTTGTCAGGAACCGGTGACTGGCTACCGGCCGGCGAGGTCACGGGTACTTTCACCTCCTTCATTTGTCCACCGATGGCGACTTTACTGGCTGTGACACCTTCGCAGGTTTTGCCAATAGTAATGATCTCTGGGGTTTTAGAAGGATCTTGAATTTGTACTACTTCAGTTTTCACAGCTTCCTTCTCTTTTTCATCTCCTTCTTCATCACCACTTTCTTGATCACTTTGTTTCTCTTTCTCTTTTTCTTTCTGCTTTTTGTTCTTTGATTTCCCTTTCTTTTTCTCTTTCTGGTCAGCTTTTTCAGGCCATAGCTCTGCATGCTTCCCTGCCTTAACCAGCTTCTTGATCAAAGTATCTGCCTCTACATTTCCTAGTACTGTGACCTTTTGTTGTCTTAAATCAATTTCTGTGGTGTAAACACCTGCAAATAATTGACAAACTCAGCGAGACTACAAAGGTAAAGATCGTATGATAGCAACCGAGGCCTTCACAGTGGCTAATAAGGAACTGTGAAATCAAGTAAAATGTATAAAACCCAGATGAGAATTAAAGAAATCGAGAAACAGTCAAAAAATTTTATGTAGCTCTAAGGAAACTCTGTATGTAAAGAAGAACCCATAAGAGAAAACTGTAAGATTTTGGTGATTATCGTCGATGTTTGTTAGGATCTTCTTAACTTTCCTTTTGCATCCTTCACAATGAACAGAGACTTTCAAAACCAATGTCTAGGAGATAACAAACATATATAAAATGAGGTTAGAAACATGTAAAGAATCAAAATGTTTCCAAAAAGACGAATTGTTTTTGGGTGCAGATAATATCATCGATCATGCTTAAGAAAATTACCTTGTACTTGAGAGGTGGGTCTTGGTTTTCTTCCACTGCTGCTGTATTAGATTCTTGTTTCTTTGGATTCAGTGAGCTTCCCTTCGGCCACCATTAGAAGAGGAGATATATATATACATATATAGAGAGAGAGATAGAGAGAGGTGGGTTCAGTGAACTT
>CAOGCB010155313.1:0-11228 GCA_948266635.1 Cnidoscolus chayamansa
ATATATGTATATGTATATGTGTATATATACATATATGTATATCTATATAGATATACATATATGTATATATACACATATACATATACATATATATACATATATCTATATATATACATATATACATATATCTATATATATACATATATCTATATATATATACATATATAATATATATGTATAATAGATATACGCATATATACATATATATTATATATGTATATATATGTATATCTATTATACATATATTATATAGATATACATATAGATATACATATATATATATATATAAATCACTTAAAAATCATTAATTGGTAATAGAGAATCTAGATATTGTACTAACATGTTAAACATAGTTAATGTTTTTTCAAATTCCCTACAGTCACAATATTGATTATGTATAGCTACATGAATATTAAATGTTTCTATTCCTTCTGTAATTAATTCATTTCAAAAATTTAATACCTCTTGTCTATTTGTTAAATCGATTAATAATAACTTTTGCACAGCAGAAGGCATAGTATAAATAAAATAAACTTGTCTATTTGTTAAATCGATTAATAATAAATTTTGCACAGCAAAAGGCATAGTATAAATAAAATAAACTTACTTGGACTTTATATGGAATACTCTAGAGTTTACAATTGTAATAACTGAGTTGTCGCAAACTTCAGTTGTCCACTTTGTAGATAGAAATGTACATTTAATGGAAATGCAGATTTAAAGAAAAACATGGAAATTTTTGTGTGAACTCTTCTTTTAAAAACCTGCCTTTCTTTCATTCTTGGATATCTTTTTATAGCATTGTGGAAGTGAATTCCTTCTTCAATTGGTTTCAGTTCTTGATGCTCTATTATTGTTGTCCTTTGATTCTTTTGTCGTTGTCAGGTTTGCTTTTGTCATTTCAATACTGGTAGATGAATATGCTTTTATCATACTTTATCTTTTGTCGGAACTGCTTCTGATAGAGGAATTTACTTTTATCATACTTTATCTTTTGTCGGAACTGCTTTTGTCAAAGGAATCTGCTTTTATGTATATAATTATTTATAATTTAAATATAAAATAATACTATTACTATATAAAAAATAATTAAAGAAATCCAAATATTAAATAATAATACATATTATAAAATAGATAATAAAATAAAGAAGCATAATAATTTTAAATTTTAATTAATATATAGTTTATAATTATTATTTTATTTTTATATTTCTCTTTATATCTTTGAATAGTTTTTTTTATTGGTTACGAGTATGTAAATTTTTTGGTTATATGATACTTTTTATGTATGTTACTGCTTTCTCGACTTTAAAATAGTAGCACACGTCATCTTTTATTCATTTTGTTCGAATAATATTTTAAATTTTATACATATATCGTGAGACTTCTCAATATAGATATTAATTATATTTTATAATTTATTTATTATTATGACTGGACAAGAAGAATATTTAAAATGTTATCCTATATGAGCAGTTCAATGCATTTAGTTTTGAAGTTGTAAATTATATAGTATATATTATATTTTTTATTTTATTTTATTTAATTAATTTACTATAATACATCATTTTTCTTATTACTGGATTTTTATTTTGTTATATTTTATTTTTAAAAGTTGTAATGATATTAAAGTTATCTTGTTTTTCCATATTTGATATTTGAGTAAATAAAGACTGTGTAAGATGGAATTATTTAGTTTCCTTTTAAGTTCATTTTAGTTTCAAATTACTTATATGAAAATATGCAACATTTCATGGAGTTATATATAGTTGTTTTTTTTTTAGTTTTCATCATGATATATTATAAGTTTTTGTATTTTTTATTCATTATACATCACTAATTATTAAAATTAAAAATACGCTAAAAATATATTAATTGATTTTAAATTGAGCTCGAATCGAGCTAAAATTAAATTTTTTATCGAACTTCAAAATGAATTTTTAACAAGTCAAGCAAAAACTCAATATATTTAAATCAAGGCGAACTCGAATTCAATATATTCAAATTGAACTGAGCTCAAACTCAATATATTTAACTTGAACCAAACTCAAATTTTTTAGTAAAAATTGAAGCCAGCTCGAGCTTAAAATGGATTTTTGAGTTTTTCAAAGCTCGCATCTACTCCATTCAATTACACTCCTAGATCTTTCAGATCTAATTTTATGATGATTAAGGTTTTTTTTTTTTTTTTTTTTTTTTGGGTAGTGTTGTTATGTTAAAGAAGAACAAGGGACTTACTTCATTTACAAGGATGAACTTGATGAATCAAAGAAGAATTGCCTCCATCCATGAATAATGTAGATAATGTTGCATGATCCATTATCTCCTTATGAGAGGTGATTATATACAAATTATCTAAGCTCCATTGAAAAATGAATAGCCAGCATTTTAGATTAAAGGAATCCAAACATGCAAGCACCAACAAAAGTACAATCGATTCAGGTGATTAAGCAATTTCACGGCCATTGACAAATGGCATCCTTCTTGGACAAACATAATATATACCTAACGTGTCGAATAGTTAGATTATATTATTATTATTATTATTATAGAAAGAATAACTCTTCGTAACCGTGCTGCCGTTATATACATATATAAAATTAAAAAGTGATTTCATGCTTGAACGAAGGTCGATTCTTCGACACCTCCCAATGAAGCTTATGACGAACTAGTTAAGTTTTTCAGAACTTCGAACACGCACAAAAAGGGGCCTACCTGTGATTGTGATGGGGCATTAGCTCTATTAAAAGCATTTGGCATATAAAATTACCAATGTTAAATCAGCGAATCTTTATGTGATACATCTGGCATAAAAAAAAATCCCCAAGAGGTAAAAATCTCATGTGAAGCACCTAATCAGGGAAGACATACCCTCATGTATTGATGATGACACTATAATATCTGTACATTACAGAGAACAAGCTGAAAGAAATTACTAGAAAACCTTCAACTTGAATGGATGCCTACTGCTGTGGCCATTCTTAAAAGACATCTTTGGAACTTGCCGCTCTGCTATTAAAGCTGAATCATCGCCAATTTAGTAAGAAACAAGATTGTTATGTGTCTGGATGGCATTTCCAGAGTCCGAGTCATTTGCTTCAGCTTCACCCTAATGCAGACGCCAAATATTGAGAATGGCATTAAAAACACATCATTATGGAACAGTAATAGAACTTATGTGTTGCATAATTGTGGAATATACCTGTTCCATTGGAGTCGCAGAATGTTCCTGGGTTTTCTTAGACAGATCTCTCAAAGTCCCCTGCAGAGTTTTACTCGTCAAAAAAATGCAATAAGACATGATATATAGTTAAATGCCAGCAGTAGAAACTTATAGAGGATACTTGAAGGTAAAAGATTGGAAAAGGTCAAGTAAGAATGCATTAATCACAATAAGGCATCATAAATATATATCTAAAATCCCCCATTTATAAACCTCAGACATCTTATCTGCAGACATTTTGCTGAACTTCTACAGCAGAAGACATTTATAAACCTTGAAATCGTAAATATATAGTCTTAGATGCTTATATTATAGCAGAAGAGTTTCTCCCCATTTTTTAAATTTTAAACCCCACCAAAAGCCTAGAAAAGAGCAAAGTAGAAGAGGGACAGATCTTCACAATTCAGGAAGGAGGCCATCTCTAGCCTTCTGGATTGTCAGAACTATCTAACACCAAGTCTCATAACAACTCAACTCAGGCTTTAAATCAATTCTAATCTAATCGGGTAAAATATATGGATCTCTCTCACACACAAGCTACTCCACTGGAGGTTTGAGCAACACTAATTGTATTGTTTATGGGAGTAAAAAGTTCAAAAATCTCTCTCCACAAAAATCTGCTCTGCTGGAGGTACGAGTAATATACAAGGCATAGCGAGAGTAATAATTGAGAATAAAAAGTTCAAAAGTAACCCCCCCCCCCCCCCTCTCTAACAAATTCTGTTGGTACAAGGTTAACAAATACAAGGTACACTATCATAATTTATTTATGCTATGATAGTAGATATTATTAATTTAAAAAGCAATAATACTGATAAGCTTGAGGGAAAATAAATTCTCCGCTTCACTCCTTCCTGCATTAACATTATATTATAGACAAAAAGGGAATTAACCTTTAACCCCCTCAGCAAAGATGTACCGAACAAGTGTAAGGGGCTGCAAGCCTTTAACCTCCAAAGAGATGCACCCTTTATAGTTATATTTTCAGTTAACATTCAGTAGTCCTCATCTTGGTAAAACTCATTTTGAGAACATACTCTTCCCAGGTTCCAATGCCTTGTAGCATAGCCATCTAAACCACAAGACTCATAGACCTTACCTTCAACTTAGAAAGGATTGTAGATACATAACTACAATTGCACCTCCACTCCATCTTAGTTTAGCTACCCTTCCTTGCTTTCTCTTAAGCAAGGAAATTGTGATGCATATATTATTTTAGTTGAAACAAGGATGCCATTTACATTCTCCATTTAACAAGCTTCACAGCATAGCTGTAATTCAAACCTCTTAGAACAATTAAAAGCAGGAATAAAGCTCAAATAGCCCCTTGCTCTTTTTCATGACGCACAGTTATGTTCGATTAACCCATAACTTTCAATTAAGGTCAAATTCATCTTGCAACTGTTAGAAAATAGGAAATTGAAAGTCAAAATCACAAAATATTTAAAGATTAAAGAATTTCTTAATGCTTTGATGTCAAATCTCATGAGCCCTCATCATTCTTCAAGAGATAAAGCATTTGCTTCTTTACATGTTAATTTGCACATTGATCAGTCCAAAACTTGTACTATCTACCCATCCATCCTAGCAGCTTCTTATTTCCACCATTATTCTCTAAAAGTTATTTCTTGCTCCTTTTGCTCAAGGGTCTATATCAATTTCTCAAACTATGCCTCTTGCTGTTCAAAGCTTCCTCGTCTTCAATCAAATGAACATATCATGTTAGCATTCTATCTCTTTCCACCTCCTCTTCCCCCTCTTTTATGTTGAAGCATTCTCCAGTAATGTATGTGCTCCCTTTAATTTGGTTTTTGGCATTAGTTTTTTTTTTTTTTTCCTTTTTCTTTTCCTTTTTTGAGGCTTTTCCCATTACAATTGGATTGCATCAAGGTTCGGCCATTAGCCCATATTTGTTTACTCTTGTTATAGACAAGCTAACCGGAAGCATACAAGATGATGTGCCTTGGTGTATGTTATTTGCAAATGACATTGTGTTAATCGATGAGACCAGTGAGGGAGTTAATCGTAAGCTCAAAGTATGGAGGAAAACTCTTGAGGACAAGAGTTTTAAGTTAAGTAGGAGTAAAACATAATATATACATTGTGAGTTTAGTTTAAAGAACAAGAAAGAACAAGATGTTAAATTGGATGAAATTTTGGTTCAAAGAGCCAAACAGTTTAGATATTTGGGCTCTGTGTTTCAAAATAAAGGCAATATAGATGAAGATATGGCCCACAGAATACAAGTAGGGTGGATGAAGTGGAAGGGAGCATCAGGAGTCTTATGCGATAAGAAAATACCTTTGAAGGTGAAAGGTAAATTCTATAGGACTGTTGTTCGACCAGCAATGCTATATGGTAGTGAGTATTGGGCACCTACAGGGCAACATCTTCATAAGATGAGCGTGGCAGAAATGAAAATGTTAAGATGGATGTGTGGCCATACTAGATTGGATAAAGAATGAGCATATTCGGCATAAAGTATAAGTAGCGGAGGTTGGTGATAAGGTGAGAGAAGGAAGACTTAAATGGTTTAGGCATGTTTTACGGAAACCTCCCTATGCGGCGGTTCGCAAGTGTGAGAACTTGATGGTTGATGGGGCTAAGAGAGATCGAGGTAGACCTAGGACAGTTTGGAAAGAAGTAATAGCCAGAGACTTACGAGCCTTAAATATTGATGCGGATTTAGTTAGTAATAGACCTGAATGGAGGCGAAAAATCCACGTAATGGAAGGAGTCTAAGGCGTGTGATTGTTGATATTGATTGTGACCTTATTTGTTAGAGGATCCATACAGCCGATCCCAAACTTATTTGGGACTAAGGCTTGTTGTTGTTGTTGTTGTTGTTGTTGTTGTTGTTGTTGTTGTTGTTGTCTCTCTTGATTTATTCATTGATACCAGGTGTCTTTGCACATGCAATAAAAGTGTAGCAGACTTTAGATTTGATAGAGCTTTAATTGAAAGGTAAGCTCTAGTGCAAAACTCATGCACCGGCCTCCACTTTGGTAAGTTGTGTCAATGAGGAAGTAGGTAAATTTCTCCCCTCAAATACAGAGGTTAATTTCTCCCCTCAAATACAGAGCCTCTCTTTTTCCGTGTCCTTGGCCAATCAACCTCTCCTAACCTCAGAGAACTTGTCTTTGCTAGCCTCACACAAAACTATCAATGGTACATCTATTCTCGCCTCATCTCATCTCAATGAAATAACATTTGACATGAGTGTTGATTTTGCTGAATGATGATTTGGAGGATTTAGGCTTCCTCCCTCTTACTGTCTTTGACGACCAATTGCTTCAACCCTCCTCCTTTTAAGAGCCCTTAGCTTTATCCCTTCTCTTTCTTCCTTTTGATGCCAACCTTATAACTCACCTCCACTCTGGTGAGTTGAGCAGCGAAGGAAGGTTTCGCTGGGTTTTTCAGAGCCCTCAAGTTGTCCATGGCACTAAATGATTATTGGTTTTTTTATTTTTATTTTGTTGGATTGTGAGTTTCCGATCAATATCTTTTGCTTGAATACAATTATTTAAGGATATATTTAGAATGAATATGAATTTCAGATTGACATGCCAATGTCCTTGTGTCATTCAGGGAAAGCAAATACCAAAACTAAACCAAAATTTAGTTCAACTTTCTCCATTCTTGTGTTCACTTCCCATACTTCTAGATTTTGGCTTTTGAATTAGTTTATTTCACTTAGGAAAGAAACCAACTGTTTGCAAACCATTAGTTAATTGGGCCAAAAAGCTCACATTAGGCTTAATTGAGCATCAAGAAAAAGCATAAAATCATTATTTGAGCTTTATTCCATTATAAGCACAACTAGCAATGAAGCAAGAATGACTAAATCTAATCTCTTCCAATCTCCAAAGACATCCCAAAACTTCATGTCTCTCAAGTCCAATATTCATAAATATGATAAGGCAATAAGATTTTCTAGAAGTCACCACTACGAGCACTATAGTCACCATAAGATCCTAGCATAAATAATATTTCGGAAGGAAGATTTTAAAAAAGCCCAAAGGGAAATAAGCATAAATGTACATCCTATTTAGTATTAACAACGGGGCTAGTTTGGATTTTCCTTCTGTTGCAGAATTTGGTTTTAAGCTCATTAAATAACCTACCAAACTTATCTAGCAATTACAAGCCCATCACATAATGTGACAACTACAGAAATAATATTCTCTCTTCAAATATATATACCAAATAAGGTTTGAGAATTTATATTGTTAAGATCCAAAGCGAAGGGGATACCTCACCACAAGTCATTCCTGTTAATTCATTGATTTCCAATTTTTGCATCAACATTGATCACAAAGTTTTTTTAGCTTCAATACTCATAGATCTAATTTAACATATCTCTGGTCACTGAATTCTTTTCTATTAACATTCATAAAGTTGCTTTTTCTTGTGTACCCATTTCATAATAAGTGTTATAAAAATGAACTCGTCACTTCAAACACCTAACAAAAATTAAGCAAAATATATAACTTCTAAGACTATATCAATAATCAGTTCGATAAACACACATTAGTGGGAACGTCTGAAAGCATATCTATGATTGTACGTATCTATAGTTGTAATCAGTGATAGTAGCAACTTTTACAAGATTAACAAGGAACAGCCAACATACTGTATACACAAAAAAGGCAATCATGTAAATAAACACAACACAGACATGCCATCATGGACATGATTATCATTTTTGTTCTCCAAACAGCAAATGAGAATGCAAGCAGGGGTGTGTGTGTGTGTGTGTTCATGTAGAGAGAGAGAGAGAGAGAGAGAGAGAATAAAAAAAAAGTGATGACTGATTATAATTATAGATACTGACCCTGTTTGCCCAAAAAAGCCCACAGGCATTACAAAGTGACCTCGGGCCTGATGGACCACGACGCATCATCGGGGTTGATTTTGAACTGGTACCACAATGTGTACACCTAAAGGAGCAAATAAATAGGAAAATTATTCTTTCTTCACTAATCACTATAGCAAACAACATATTGCATCAATTATGGAAAAATATTAACACAAAGAACTTTTGTGATAATAGAGCAAATGGAGACAAAAAAAAAAGAAAAAAAGGTTAAGGCATGAAAATGTAATATTCTTCTCCTTTTCATCTTTTGCTCCCACAATTCCAACAGAATTCTAGACAAGAAAGTATAAAACGGAAATTGATAAATTCCAAATGATTATGCAAAACTCACGAGGTTTCTTGCTGGCTGTCATCTTGTCCCGAATCCTGACCACCACCCCAACCATATGCTCCATCTGACTTCTTAGAAGAGGTAAATTGACCCTTATTACGCTGCATCCTGATATGGCCAAACAAATATAAATCAGAAACAAAAATAGAAGGTGGTAAGACAAGACTACACATGGCAGTCTATAAAATAAAATCAATCATATGATAGGCAGAAAAACATATTGGCAAAAAGGCAACAATTTAAAAAAAAAAAAGATTCGGATAGATTAACAAAGAATGAGTACAGTTTTTCAAAGTGACAACATAACTTACAATCAAGAAAAGAATATCTTTCCATGAGATCAAAGCAGAATGATGCTACACCGTGGACAGATAAAGAGAATGTGTAAACAAATTATCCACAAGGCTAGCAGAATTAGTTTGAGATCACTACATAACACATTGCAAATGGAATCATCATCCCTTCCACATTTCAATTTTTGCTTAAAAAGAGAGGAAGCTAATCCCTTTTTCACTGCACTAGTCAGAGCTTCTACAATGGGTCCAGCAAAAGGCTTTTAAAATTTAGACACGTTGGTTTGCACATTCAATTTTGGATTCTCTCATAGTAAAGGGCTTTACATATGAATGTAGACAATATTTTTCTTTCCGATTTTGCTTCCCTACCACAATTTTGGTTCCATAAGTTAACTATCATTGGTTCCATGAAAATCATTGCTTTTAGAATTTCTAATGTAGGAATATAAGGGCTTTACAAGTACAAGGGAACGGAATAGCATTTTCTCAGTATATGGAGTTTCCATCATAACTTCGACAACAAGACAGTTTTGACAAGATAATGTAGCATTACTCACACTTCTTCCGTTTTCTTTTTTCCCAAATATCTCAAATAGCAATTGTGGCAGCAAATAGCACTTCCTTACTGTCATTTTATTCATAACAAATGAGAGAACTTGGTATTTCTCTGTTTGGATTTTGGGCAGTTATTTAACAAGCATAATGTAGCTTAATGCAGGATACAATAATATAACCACACCTGAGTGCAACCTCTTGACGAACGCTATATCTAACTTTCTTATCAAAGCATCGTTCTTTCCTCTTTTGCCTGAACCTATTTAATGAGGCTGCTCTCTGGGGTTGAGTACAACGTCCTGGATATTCTACCACCGCACCCTATGAAGAATAAAGTCAGCAATAAATAAGGGGAAATTTTCAAAATAGCATGCATGCAAACACACTATAGTATAATGATTGAGAATATACTCTTTGATTTTGAGCTGCTACTTCCAGACCATGCGGACCAGAAGTTAGTTCACATCCACCCAACAGTAATAACACCGCTTGAACCTGTAAGAATTACCATGTATGCCTTATGATCAAAGTTTCAAACTACAGAATAAGTCAAACTTAATTCTCCTTTTAGTTCTCAATACTATTATAATTTAGGGGCAAAAAAGTGAAACCCAGAAATAAGTCTAAGTTGCATGTTGTTTTTTGTTTTCCTATAGCCTAAAATTGAAGCTTTCTTAGGCTCATTTGAGCTGAAATTAGCAATTCCTGTGTCTCTTAAACAATGAAGAACCCCTAAATTTGTAAACTTCAAAATCTTTCCTTTCTCCCCTTACATTCCCTCACAAAGCCAAAAGAAACCCCAAATGACACAATTAACAGCCCCTCCCCCCGCCCCTCCTCCTCCTCCCCACCAAAAGAAAAAAGAAAAGAAAAAGTACCTTATCAGGAGTAACCGCATCGAACACATAAACTTGACCGCGAAAAGTCAATGTGAGTTGGCTTGAGACATCGCCTCGCTGAACAGCAAGGTCGGAGCCAGCACCACTGCTAGGAACATATACAGAATCGTGAGATACATCGTCTACGACAACACCAGTTGCATTACCGTCTTCGTAACGAATGTGGTGATGGTCGATAGAGTCAGCAACAGCACCGTCTTCGTCATCCGCGGCAGGGGCAGCGATCTGATGATGAACGTTCATAGGCTGGGAATGACCGTACATTGGCGAGTTTGAGGGTAAAACCGAGGATTGATAAGCATTACAGAGAGGGAAAAGAAGAGGAGAGAAGTGAATTCGTGGGAATTGTAAAAAAAAAACCTAACCCTAATTGAGTAACAGAGAGTAAAAGAGTGAAAAGCGAAAAACGGGAGAGAGAAGCAGGGCGCGGGGGGAGACGAGGAAGGAAGAGGTGAGGTTCCAAAAAAAAGAAGGGAGGGGGGGAGAGTGCCGTACAATGTCAAGGGGGTTGTTTTCTATAACGACTCAAGTGGTGCGTTTTGTTTGTGTCGTACTCGTACGTCCAAGTGCGAGCGTGCGGAATTCAGGAGCCAACGATTTGGATTTGGGGATTTGATTTCATTTGGTAAATTATTTTTTAGTTATTACATATACATATACATATACATATACATATACATATACATATACATATACACGTTTATATATATGTATATGTATATGTATCTTTGAAGTTTGCGAGCTAAGTGCAAAACTCAAGTAAGGAAGACATCTTTATCTAAGAAGATATTATTATTCATCAGCTTCTTAAATAAACATATTAGGATGGACTAACTCATCAAATATGCAAATAAAATATAAGAAATTAATGGTTGTGACATTTTTTTATTAGGATTTTAAAGAGCTGCACAATAATTCAATCATATTTCAATGTGTGATGTCTAATTATAATATAATATTAGACTGTTGCATGCACCATACTGCAAAATTAACAATTACAACATAAATATGAATACATTTTAAAGGAAATCTCATACACATTTAA
>CAOGCB010155520.1:0-16901 GCA_948266635.1 Cnidoscolus chayamansa
TTTGAAAAGAAGAAAAAGCTTTTAGTATGTTAACTTCATTTAATCCTGCTGGTTTGATTTTATACTTCTTAATGCATAAATAATCTATTGTTGATATTGATTGTGACCTTATTTGTTAGAGGATCCATACAGCCGACCCCAAATTTGTTTGGGACTAAGGCTTGTTGTTGTTGTTGTTGTATAATACGTATTGTTGGAATTACCGATCCACCAATTATCAAGAAGTATAGTCGTAGGCAATAAGCTAGGAGTTGTTAAGAAGTTGAGTTTGTTACCAACTCATTTTGTTAGGAAGTAGAGTTTTGTTTACAGTTGTTAGGAAGTAGAGTTTGATATCATCTCTTATTCTAAAAGGGCTATAAAAGAGATGAGTAGGATTAAAATAGGAGGGGATCAAATAGGAATTCAGTGGGAGGATCTGGTCCTCTAAACCAGAGGATGCTCGGTTAGATTTTTCCTCTTATTGTTGTTCTTTTTGTTCTAATAAAATATTATTTTTTTATATACTACGTATTGTTGGAATTACCGATAAAGTTCGCTGTGAATTCATCAAATCGGTATCAGAGCAAGGTTTAATCCTTGGTTATGGTCGGTACAAGGATGGAAGCAAGAATGGAAGTTTGGAAAGAGAGCAAACGGAGATGAAGCAGGACATGGGCCGAATTAACTAGAACGTGACAGCCATATGGGACATGATGCTCGAAATGCAGAACTGGATGAGGAAGAAAGACAAAGAGGAATTAGCCAGGAACAGGGGAAAGAGGCTTGAAGGAGAATCGTTTAGCTCAGGCAATCAACATCAGAGTGAACCACCGGGAAGGGCAGACCAAACAAATCAACCAGAGGACTTACAACGAAGAGAGATGGGCGGAAGGAAGCTCGAATTACCGATATTTTTCAGAGAGGACACATATAGATGGCTTTTCCGAGTAAAGCGGTATTTTACGTTGAATCAGATTCATGCTGAAACAAAAGTCCAGGCAATGACGTTGTGCATGCAAAGGGACGCACTGCATTGGTACCAATATTCAGAAACAAGGTTACCTAGTAGATAGTGGGCAACCTTCAAGGTTGCTTTGCTGCAACGGTTCGGGGAAACCCAAGATGTTATCGCTCTTGAAACACTGATGGTGATGAGTCAGAATGGGCCTGTGATAGATTATCGCCGCCGGTTTAAAGAATAGATGGCGGTGATGGTGAATGAGAGGGAGGAGGTTCTCACGGTAGCATTCCTAAATGAGTTATATCCAGAAATCACTTATGAGATTAAGTTAACCCAACCAGAAATCCTTTTCCAACCCAATTCGTTGGATTTAGCTGCTAACTTGGCCCAACGGGTTGAAGATCGAAACCAAAGGTGGAAGAGGCCAAGAAAGGATGGGGCCGATCCCAGAAGGAAAATAATTGGAGAGGGATTCAACCATTAACCTGTGATCTCTGTTGGACAGACCAGAACCGCTAGATAGAACCCAAAACTCCACCCACCACCTAAACACCTACCCTAAGCCGCCCAACTCAGCCGGCCCAGCTAGCCAACATACTGTCACTACACCCTCATTGGCGGCCTCTGTAAACAACCAAACCGTCGACAACGGGAGAAATTTCCCCTACCAGCGAATGACAAAAAGTGAGATCCAAAAAAAAGGGAATTGGGTTTATTTTTTCGCTGTGATGGACGATTTGGACCAGGACATCGGTGTGGAGAGTGACACTTCAACATCATGTTAATTGAGGAAGATGAGGTGGAAGAGGAATGTGATTTGCAACCAATTTCCCTCTTTCCACCTTGAGGACAAGGTGGAACTCCTTAGGAAGGGCAATGATGTGCCACCAATTATCAATAAGTATAGTTGTATGCAATAAGCTAGGAGTTGTTAGGAAGTTGAGTTTGTTACCAACTCATTTTGTTAAGAAGTAGAGTTTTTTTTACAGTTGTTAGGAAGTAGAGTTTGATATCATCTCTTATTCTGAAAAGGCTATAAAAGAGATGAGTAGGATTAGAATAGGGGGGATCAAACGGGAATTCAATGGGAGGATCTGGTCCTCTAAACCAGAGGTGCTCGGTTAGATTTTTCCTCTTATTGCTATTTTTTTTGTTCTAATAAATTATTATTTTTTTTATATACTACGTATTGTTGGAATTATCGATAAAATCTACTGTGAACTCATCAAATTCCCTTTGTAGAGGGGTTCAAATATGAGATTGCAATACTCTTTGAAAGTTATCCATGAGATACCATGTTCCTCCTAATTTAATTTATAGAACCATAATTGTGCTTCTTGTAGAAGATGGAATGTTGCCAACCCTATTTTATCTTCATGCATTTTTTGATGCAGAAAAAAAAAATTTGATCACATCTACTCAACCAAATTAGTGGATCTTTTGTTTTGTAAAACACTACAAAATTCAATTCAGTATATCTCAAAATAACACCTGCATTTGGTTGACTCTACACTCATTCTTAGTTCAAATTTTGTTGGTTGTTGCTATCGCTAGACCGTGCCTCAGTTTCGTTGTTGTAGCTAGCACTCCAACTGTTCAACATCTCCTACAACTGTTGATAGAGTACTTGGAGTTGGGACTCCAACTAATTCATTCTAACCTCATTATGTACTCGAATCTCCTAAATGAAAGATCACAATTCTTCCCTTGATTCACCCATGATGCTTGGCTTTGCTACCAAGTTGTTATAGTACTGAATTATGGATCTTGTCACGGTATGATGGATAAAAAAGGAGAGAAAGAGTCTTAGATCTTATAATTTTGATTCTACAATTAGTTAAATTTCAATAATCATACATAAGCTAGTCTATTTTAATAATAAAGTAAATGAATTTTAATTGGTAACAATAGAGTATATGAACTTAAGACTTTGCAAGAAAAAATATGTGTGCTCAATAATAACTAGGTTAGAATGGAGATAAATTTTAAATGCATGTAAGAGGCAAATTATGTGTACTTTAAAATTTAGTTATCATGTATTACGTCATCAAATAATTAGAGAAAAATTGGTTATTATAGGTTATATGTATTTTTTTTATTACAAAATTTTAAGTCCATGTACTTTACTGTTATAAATTATATTCATGTAATTTATCGTTAAAGTAGATAAATTCATGTATGATAATTGAAATTTACCCTCTGAAATTATGCTTTTTTGTTAATAAATTATTATCTCTGCATATAGAGATTACAAAAGATTTCTACCATAAAACTCATTCTAATTCTAATCCTAATCCTCATAGAAGTTGCAACTACATAGGATATTACAAGCATAAGCAAATTAAAATTCCTACTCTTAAGTTTTCTACTTCTAAGGCAATTAATGAGTCCTAACGGATAAACACAATTAGAAATTAAATACTACAATCACAAGTCTATCTGACATCTATATACATGAAGAGAATAAAGATTGCATTCCTTTTAAGTTCTTTTGCTTATCTTCCCTTTCTTTCTTTCTTTCTTTCTTTCTTTCTATCTTTCTTCCTTCCTTCCTTCCTTTTGATGCTTAAATCTTAACAACACAAAAAAGAAATTTATGGCATCAATATATCTAGAATGAATTCTTAGGATAACTCTCCACTTGAAGCTATGCTTCTTCAATAGAGAGTGACCCACCTAGAACAAGAAAATACCATACCACAAAGAGCAACAAAGATAAATCATGGATTCACAAAAAACATTCAAAATTTTAATGGTCATATGTTCCCAACAAGCACAAGAGGTTGTTAATTTCATGCAAGTAATCCCTGAAATGGATTGCCAAAGAGCATCAAGCTTCTACTAGTTTTGCTACCAGTTCATCCTTTCCGCAAGCTCCATGACTTCTCTCTTCTTCTTCAATACTCATATTATTAAGGAAAAAAAGAACCATAAAATATATCAACGCTAGAGCATGTGTTCATAGAAAAAGTTTAAATTTTTAATTTTCTTATATGTTCATAATAAGCCCCAGAGGTTTTTAATTTCATTTATATCCCTAAAATTGATTGCTAAAGACCATCAATCTTCTACTAGTTTTGCTAGTAGTTCATACTTTTCCCAAGCTCCATAATTTCTCTCTCCTCTCCTTCAATACTCTTATTGTTAAGGAACCAAAAACAAGTAAAATACAACAAAGTGCATCAAGGTCAAAGCATAGGTTCCCAAAAAAAGTTTAAAATTTCAATTTTTATACATGTTCCCAACAAGCCCCTGAGGTTATTAATTTCATGTACGTTATGGTTGAAATGGATTGCTAATAGACAATGAGCTTCAACTAGATCTGCTAGCAGTCCACTTATTGAGCTTCTGCTAGTTTTGTTGTTACGCAATTTCTCACCTTCTCTCGTTCAAATGTCAGAATTCTCATCTTTTCAACATGTCCTCTTCTAATTTCAAAAATGACTAGATCATTTCCCCTATATCAATCCAACAATTAGAATTTAACTCATCTACATTTGAATCCTAACTCCCAAGTAGTAATTGTTGGTTCCATCTAAACCCATCAAGCTACATTTACTGTCGTCTTTAGCTGTATATCAGCCAATCACAAATCCTTATTTTACATTATTTAACAGAACTTGCTTCAGTGATATAACACTTAAGCAGCGTACACATAGAGTTTAACACCTATACATTCTAACCTTATAGATCCTGACCTAATTCTTTTGACTCTCACCGCATCCAAGCACTTCGTATACAATTGTCCAGGGAAACCCCACCTAAAGTAGCAGAATTTCAGGAAACTACTGAGTTGCAGTTGTCTTTCCATATGAACAAAAATGACAAAGAGTTTTTCTTTTATGCAGACTATAACTTCACAACAATGAGAGAACCCAGAGTTGCAGTTGTCTCCTTAACATAAAAACTTGCATAACTGAAATATATGGAATTAGGTGCAAAAGGGCCAGCAACATACCTACAACATAAGAGGACACAAAGTTAGACATTCTTCAACTTGTTTGCCTTTGAAGGTGGCCATTTTCCCTTTTTCCTCATCCTCCGCTTCCGAACAAGTTTCTTTCTGCGAAGCCTTACCTTCTTTGCCGATTTCATCCTCATCTTCTGCTCAAGCTTCAATTGTAGCTTTGCATCAAGAGGAAGTTTGTCAAATAGCAAATTCGCTTCATCATCACTGTCTGACACCGACTCCCCAGGATCTGGACCTGTCCCCTTAATATCCGTCGATGCCTTGACAGTCATCGTACCCCTTCTAGTTGTCAAAAAGGAAATTCCACCGAAGGATTTCGAGAGCATATAAATGGATTTCAAGTGCAACCTGGAAACTTCAAAAAAAAAAAAAATCCATAATCCATATACTGGTTTTTACAGGTGGAAACAACCATGTAAAATGCAGAAAGAAAGACTTAATTTGTACTTCAAAGAGAACCCAAAGGGGGCTACAGAAAATTGCAATCCAAATTCAGGGGTTTTGGATAGCACCAATCAGAGATTGCACGTTGTTTAAAGCTAAAATTGGCGAAAACCAGCATCCTAGTGAAATTAGGATCCATAAGACATGGGATATGGTTCGTTCTCTCTTTTAAATCTTAGTATTGAAGCAGAGAAGAAAAGAGAGATACCTCGGGAAGTAACAATGTCCTGCGCTGATGATGGTGAGGATGCACAAAATGAAGGCAGGAATGGGGAGGGCGAAATCATGGCAAGGACAGCCATGCTTCTGTCGTGCCTGATTCTCCTCCCTCTCCCCTCCAACTTCAAGATATAAAGGATTTGGATGAAGGTTGAATTTCGCATTGTACTCTGCTAAGATTTTCAATTTTTTTTTTATTTTTTTAAATTAAATTAATTTAATCTAAAATTTTAAATTTTTTAACTTTTATTTTAGATAAATTAAGAATTTTAGTTTTTTAGTTTTGAAATACATTTTTTTATTTATTAATTAGGAAAATAGTAAAAAAAATTCACATCTTAGCCGGCATCCTAATCAGCATTCTAAATACATAAATTGAAATAATAACTATAATTTGAACTTTAAGATATGAGCCAGAATTGAAATACATAAGTTGAACTTTAAGATGTGAATAATAATTTCAAAAAAGGAAGTTCTTTGTAATGATTAAGAGAAAAAAAAGTTATATGAGTTTGAAATGAATTAATTTCTAAAATGTCGGAAACGAAATTGGAATAGAAAATAAATTGATATGAGATGGCTGATGGTTTTTGGTGTTTAAGGTTGGAAATTAAAAATATGGTAAGTGGTGAATGTTTTGGATCACGTACAAAACCCTTGAGTATTTTTAGATCACAAACAAAACTTTATTAGTTTTTGAAAACTAACAAAACCCAAAAGTGAAGAATACTTTGTCTTTCCTTCAAATCCTCTTCTTAATAGAAATTTGTTTCACTTAAATAGTGAAACAAGAAAGGGAGTTACACGAAATTAAAGGTGCTTAAAGCCAAACAAAACTGCTAAAAGATTAATAACCAACTATAATGAAGGAAAATAAAGACAAATAAAGCATTTTAAATATAAAACATCAACCGAAAAAATTTCAAAGAGCTTCCCACGTCCTTCACTAACTATGGACTGAAATATGGGCTGAAATCAAGAGATATGCATATCATTTTAGGCTTCAAATTGGTCTTCAAAAATTAAGGCTTGAAACAGCCCAAAAAGCTTCAAAAGAAGTTGGATCTTCATGTTATGTATAGATTCTAAGTTGGGTTCTTTATTAGGATCAACAATATTATCTTCTAAAAGAGTACGAAGGCCTATGTCAAAAGTATCTTGGATGGCAAGGGTTGATGGACCTCCATCATTCTCCCCTTCTTAAGAAGTCTCTCCTTGAATAGAAACTTGCATTGAATCTTCAACAAACTTAGAAAGGTCGCTTACATTTGAAGTGTTGGAAATCTTGTAAAATGGTGGAAGCTCAATCTTGTAGGCATTCTGATTAATCTTCTTTAGGACTTTATAAGGATCCTCGGCTTTTGGCATAAGCTTATTCTTCCTTTTTGAAGGTAATATTTCCTTCCTCAAGTGCACCCATACAAGATCACCTTCTTTGTATTCAGTAATAGATTTTAGCTTGTATTGATGCTTGTAAGCATCATTCTTCCTCTCTATGTGTGTAGTGGCCTTGGCATGAAGTTTGACTATTTTAGCAGCCCTTTCTTCAACCTTCAAGTTGGATGGAACACTAGCATGTGCTTTGCTCAAATCAATTGGAATAAGAGGGTTAGTTGTTGACCCTACAAGGAGAAAATCTATTTTAATGATAACAAAACTTAGTGATACATGCTAATGACTTTGCAAAAGAATTTCAAATCAAATAAAGAAAGTAAGTCAAGAGAAAGAAGAAACAAAAAATGAGAGCAAGTCATGAAGAACAAAGAAAAGTCATGAAGAACAAAGAAAAGTCATGAAGATCTAGGCTAAAATCATGTAAGAGAAGTGAGTCTATGCTAATGATTTCTCATATATTAGAAAAGTTTTTAATATGTTCAAATAAGTTTAACGCAAGAAAGTTCAAGTTGAAATGAGCTGGAATTAGATACCTAATTTGAACTTAAGAATTAAAATTAGCTAATTAATTCTAGAGAAATTTCGTTTAAAAAACACACAAGAAAAAAGAATTTAGCTTAACTAATTTTGCAAACTACAATTTTATGCTAAACTATTGAAAATGAAATTAGCCAACTAGTTTTTAAAATTAGTGCACTACTTCAAAAATTAGCTAAACTACTTTCGGAACCAAAATATTTTTAGCTAAGCTAATTTTGAATAAAGTCTGGGTTGAATCCTGACAGAAGTACATACTGCACAGACTGTGCAGACCGTACAATTAGCAGTAGGATTCCAATGGCTAGAAAACTAGCCATTAGTAACCTTTTGATCTGAAAATTTTTTAGAGCAACTTCTCACCTATAAATAGTTGCATTTACTTCAAGTGTTGGCTAATGAATGCATGATATTATTGAACAATTTTCTGAGTTAAACTTTCATTGATATTTAAGCATTCATTGTGAGCTGCATTGGCATATTCTCTCTCTTCTTAATATAAATCTATTGTAATTGTTGAAAGAGAGATATCATTCCTGAAAAATTCTGAGCTTGACATTTATTGTATTCAAGTGAGAGTACATCACTTGGAAGAGATAGTTTAGCACCTTGAAAGCTAAAAGAAGTTTAAAGGGGAATCAAACTTGTAAAGAGGTTTCTAAGCACCTGTGAAGCTTAAAAGAGGTGTTCTAAGTACCTGTAAAGCTTGGAAGAACTGTAAAGGTTTTGTCTCTTACCTGAGAAAAGAGATAGAAAGTGGAACTCTCAAAAAGAAGTTTGAGAAGAGTGGACGTAGGCTGGATTTAGCCGAACCACAATAAACCTTTGTGTTTGAATTTTCTTAACCCTACTATTCTTTGATTTATTATTTATCAATTTCTTTTATATCATTTGATTGAATTTATTGAAATTTGAATGAGTATACTTGAAAGCTAAATGAAATAGAACTGAAATTAGACAACCATAACACTTAGCTAATTCTGCTGTGAACAATAGCGTGAACATAACTCTTTTATACAAGAGAATTAGCTAATCTAGATTTACCTTCTGTCATCCTTAATTTTGCCGTGAACAGTAACGTGAACAGTAACCCTTCGATAGAGAAAAATTAGCTAAGCTAGATTTAACCTCTGTCATTCGTAATTCATCAAAACTGAATATTCAAATCAGAATAGAATTCACTTTAAAAGTTCCTAGCCACTATTTCACATATAAGTTTAGAGCAATAACTTAGAAATTTAAGAAAAATAAAAAAGTGACAAATTCACCCCCTCTAGGTCACACAACTTTGGGACAACAAATTGGTATCATAGCCTAACTCTATTGCTCAAGGTCTAAGAACCTTAAAGAGATCCTAAAAATGGCTAGCACTTCAAATAATGTAGGAGTTCCTACACCCTTAGCAGAAGGACACTCTATCACTAGACCACTCTTGTTTAATGGTTCAAATTATTCTTTCTGGAAAACAAGGATGAGAAATTTTATCCAATATGTAGATATTGATTTATGGAGAATAATACAAAATGGTCCCTTCATACCTATGAAAACTGATTGTTCCTAAGACAGAGGAAGAATATACTGATAATGATTGAAGAAGAATTTCAACTAATGTTAAAGCTATGAATATTTTACATTGTGCATTAGATTTAAATAAATATAACCGAGTCTCTGGTTGTGAAATAGCTAAAGAAATATGGGACAAACTTGAGGTTACCCATGAAGGCACAAGTCAAGTTAAAGAATCAAAGGCCAACAAGCTGCTAAGAGATTATCAATTATTTGAAATGAAACCAGGAGAAGCTGTAGCAGACATAAGTACAAGATTTACTAATCTTGTTAATGTTCTAAAAGCTCTGGAAAAAAGATTCGATGAAGAAGAGCTTGTGAAAAAGGTACTGAGATCATTGCCAAAATCTTGGGAAGCCAAAACCAATTTGATATTTGACACCAAAGATTTCTCAAGATTCACATATGATGAGCTGATTGGATCACTAATCGCTCATGAGATGATGTTTAAAAAAGACAACATAAAAAAAGAAATGACTAAGAAGGGGATAACTTTGAAGGTAGACATTGTACCAGAAGAAAAATTCAAAGCAATTGTCTTAAAGTATGAACAAGCTGAATCATCAGGATGTTTTAGCAATGATGAAGAGATGGCAATGATGGCTAGAAGGTTCAGGAGAGCTTTCAAGAAAGGAGGAAAAAGGTACAAAAAGTTTGCTAAGAAATACACTCCTAAAGAGGACACACTTCTCCTGCTCAAAAGGAACCCAAAGAATCAATTTGCTATGAGTGCAATAGACTAGGACACATCAGGCCTAATTATCCAAGACTGAAAAAGAGAAGAAGCAAAGAAGATAAAGGAAAGAGAGCACTAGCTGTAGTATGAACAGCCTCAGGCACTAGTTCCACAGAAGATGAAAGGGGAGATGTTGAAATCTGTGAAATGGCATTGGAAGAACTTTCTGAAGCCTCAACCAAAACTGATTATAAGGTAAATAATTTTGACTCTCCTACTGTAGAAGAATTAGAAATGGCCTTCGCTAAACTTTATAAAGAGTACAAAAATTATAAGAAGAAATGTAGTCACCAAAAATTAAAAAATAAAACATTAAAATTAGAACTAGATATCCTGACAGAAATTAAAAAAAAAAAGGGTCTCTCAAAGCTCAACTAGGATTATTTAGAGAATAAGAAGAGGAACTAGAGAAATCTAGAAAGGAATGTGAACTGCTTATTAGAAAGAATCAAAGCCTTGGAAAACAAGTGAGAACCTTAAAAAATGACTTGTCTAGATTTACAAAAGGAAAACACAATCTACATGTGTTGCTAGGATCACAAAGAATGACAAATGAAAGATCAGGTATAGGATTCAGAGGTACGCCTAAACAGAACAGATAAAAGAATTTCTTTGTTAAAGCAACCTCATCCTGCATGCCTACTATCATCTGCTTTTATTGTAATAAAAATAGTCGTCAAATTCATTCGTGTCCCATTAGAAAAGTATCCTCTAAAGTAAAAATGATATGGGTACTTAAAGGATTCAGAGATAATAACACTAACCTTCAAGGACCCAAAAAAGACTTGGGTACCTAAAATCTGAAAACTTGTTTAGTAGATATGCTTTAAAAATAAAGAAGAATCCAGCAAATGGTGCATTGACAGTGGATGTTCAAGGCACATGACAGGAGAAAAAGATTACTTCTCCAAACTCACCATGAAAAATGAAGGATATATCAGATTTGGTGACAAGGGTAGAGCACAAATAATTGGAAATGGAGCAATTGGTTACCAATCATGCATTGAAAATGTTGCCTTGGTTGATGGAATAAAATTCAATATTCTCAGTGTAAATCAACTTTGTGACAAAGGTTTCAAGGTAACATTCTTTACCACACATTGTGAGATTTTGAACTTAAATGACTTGACACTGTTTATAGCTCCTACGCATGAAAATGTGTATATGCTTGATCTTGATTATCTTCAGTATATTGAAAAATGTCTAGTTTCACTAAAAGAAAATAGTTGGTTGTGGCATAGAAAGTTTAGACATGCTAGTATGCATCTGATTTCAAAAATATCTAGAAAGAACTTGGTTAGGGGACCGCCTAAATTGAACTTTAAAAAAGATCACCCCTGCAAAGCTTACTCCTTAGGAAAACAAACTAGAACTAGTTTCAAACCTAAAAACACAGTCACATCTTCAAGAATACTAGGACTGTTACATTTAGACTTATTTGGATCCAATGAGTTTAGGAGGCAAGACTTATGCATTTGTGATTATGGATGACTACTTTAGATATACTTAGGTATTCTTCCTCACTCACAAGGTGAAAATTTTGAAATATTTGAGAAATTCTGTAGAAGAGTGCAAAATGAGAAAGAACTTAAAATTACCTCACTAAGAAGTGATCATGGAAAGGAGTTTGAAAATAGCTCATTTGATGAATTCTGCTCTAAACTAGGAATATTTTCATTCATTTTCCGCTCCTAGGACCCCTTAACAAAATGGAGTTGTTGAGAGGAAAAATAGAACCCTTCAAGAAATGGGCAGAAACATGCTAAATGAGAATAATCTTCCTAAGTACTTTTGGGCAGAAGCTGTGAATACAACATGTTATATTATGAACAGATTCACTATTAGGGCAATACTAACAAAAACTCCTTATGAACTATCGAAAGGAAAGAAACCACATATATCTCAGTTTTGGAAAGGAAAGAAACCACATATATCTCACTTTCAAATCTTTGGATGTAAATGCTACATTCTAAACAGCAAAGACAATCTAAAAAAATTTGATGCCAAAGTAATGGAAGGAATCTTTTTAGGTTACTCAACCAACAGTAAGGCTTATAGAATATTCAACAAAAAAACCTTAACGATAGAAGAAAATGTGAATGCTGTTTTTTATGAGTCAAATCCTACCTTAGAAAGAAAAGATCTAGCTGATGAAGAAATAGAAGAGATTTTTAGTAAGCTAAATTTGAACAAGGATAAAGAAGGTGAACTCAATTCTAAAGATATAGTAGCAACATAAAACTTAAATATAGAAAGTTAGACACCTTTAAACTTACAAGACCAAGAGACTGATCTGACAAAACTGCAATTGAGTAAACCACATCATGATCTTCCTACAGAATGGAGATTTCATAGAGATCATCCTAAACAAAATATCTTAAGAGAACCTTCACAAAAAGAAATGACTAGGAGTCAATTTCAAAAGTATCATGGAAATGTTACATTTGTCTCTTTAATAGAACTAAACACTTTTGAAGAAGCTCAATATGATGAATCCTAGATTCTTGCCATGCAAGAAGAATTAAATCAATTTGAAAGAAACCAAGTTTGGAAATTAGTTCCTAAATCCAGAAATTGTTCTGTCATAGGGACAAAATGGGTATTCAGAAATAAAATGGATGAACTTGGTAATGTAACTAGAAACAAAGCTAGATTAGTTGCACTAGGTTACAACAAAGAAGAAGGAATTGATTTTGATGAAACATTTACACCAGTGGTTAGAATAAAAGCAATTAGAATGCTATGTGCATATGCGTGTCATAAAAATTTTCTGTTATATCAAATGGATGTTAAGAGTGCATTCTTAAATGGATACATTGAGGAGTAATAGCATCGCTAAAATGACAAGTATGTTTATGTTATTTTGCATGATTGCATGTGTATTTTTCGTATTTTATGTTTTCTTGTGTTGTTTTTTGTTAGAAAAAGTTTCAGGTAAGAATTCAGGTCTTTGATGGGAAATAACTTCAAATGTGTATGAAAAAGATCCAAAATTGGCTAAGTATGGAAAGATAGGAAGAGTCGCGGTCGCGACTATAAAGCACGTGGGCGCGATGCATGCATGAAGTCTGGCAGTAACTTCGTAGCAAAAGTCGTGAGCGAGACACGTCCCTCCAAAAGCTAGAAACCACCTGTTGTCTAGAAAGATGTGTTGCTTCAATGAACCTTTTCGGAGTCACTCGTTGAAAATCTGTGATAACCATCAAATTTGCTAGCCAATCATCTCCAAAACTGCTTTCCTATCATTTCCTATAAATACAAGTTTTAGAAGAGATCAAGGGATCATCAATGGGGAGAGATTGACAGCACTAAAGTCAGAATTAAACACTTAGGACAAGTTGGTTAACGCCACTTGTTTTGTTCGTGCCAGAAACATATCAAGGAGTTCCTCGAGGTGTGACGTCCTCCAGAGGCGAGATTTTGATTTCTTTTAATCTTCTATTGTTCATTAAGACTTCTTGTATGTTGCTCTTAGTTATTCTCTACTCAAAACAACGATGTAATATCGATATTCTCAATGAAAGTTTCTTTAAAATTATTTTTTGATATTTGTTAAATCAAATAACTGGTATTATATTCTTAGAAGGAAATAATTCAGTTAGATCAAAGAGATAGAATTTATTTAAACATAGTACATATTTTAAGTAAGTTGCATTTCGAATCATTAACTTAGTTTATCGAAATTACTTCTAACTTGTTGCAATAATCAAAAGACAAGATTTAGGTGTAATATTTGATAAAATAAGGTATTTTTTGTATGTAGAAATACATATAAGAAATAGAGTAATCCTACAGTGAGAGGTTGGATTATATTGTACCAAGTGCATTTAAAGAAATATTTATTATATGAATACATGTTTTGTTTAAGGGGAAGAACATCCTAGGCATGATCAATAATCCTTAGTAGGTTGCTGTAATTCTTATTTAATTATGTTAGTTAGTATAATTGGCTAAAGTAGGAGTAGAATAATAAATTCAATTCATAAGATTCGATTGTTGTAAACATAAATGTTAAGAATAAGTAGCCAGTGGACATAACCCGTTCCTCATGGGAACAATATTTTTATTACTACATTGCCATCCGTATGCTTGTGGGTAATCAAGCAATAAGTTTTTGGTGCCGTTGCCGAAGAACGGTATTTTGTTATTAGTGAAATTCTTATGTGTGATTTACAGCATTTTATTTTATTTTATTTTATTTTAATTTTGTTTTTATTTTAATTTTTTTAAAGAAAAGCCAAAATAAGACTTGTAGGGTCTAACATGTTTGTTTATGGTTTTCAAGCAATAAATAATGGTTTAAATAGATTCTGTCTTCAGCAAAGACTAAATCGCGAGCGCGATCAAATCACTCGCGAGCGTGACCAGAGGTGGAAAAAAGGCAGAGAATCTTGACAGATGCTCGTGACCGTAAGTAATTTCTTAGCAAGCGAGAGTCAAGATCAAAAATAGATAAAAGGTTTTGGACAATTGTTCGCGATCGCAATCATAGCCACGAATAACACAGAAGCTATAAGATCCTCTTTCGCGATCGTGACATTGCAATTCGCGAGAGCAACTTTCCAACGATAACATTTTTCTTCACTGTAGCACAGTCACATCCCCCGACTTTTGACATTAACTTCCCCAAGACTCCCAAAAGTTACTGTTACCCACACACCTCAACTATAAATAACTCATTTCCCCTCTAAAATACAAAAGAAACTCTCTCAAACTTTGTCTTCTACTACCCAAAACACCTTACACTTCTTTCTACTCTTCTCTATTTTTCCGTATTCCTCCACTGTCTTGCTTTTCTTTGCTTGTCTTGTTAGCACAAGATTTCCATAAGTCATTTATTTTTCATATATACTTTGTGATCATGCCGTTCAAAAGAAGAGTGAACAAGAAGCTTGCTGGTGCATCTTCTTTGGTGCCACAAAGGAGGGATCTTGTGATAAATGTAGTGCAGATTTCCCCATTTACACAGAGGAAGAAGGGAGGCGATACAAACGCCTAGTGCAATCAATTGTGAAGTGCAATCAACATTCACAATTGATGCTTTGGAAGAAACCTAGGAGGCCTTACAGGTCCAAGTGACCAAAATGGACCACAAACTGGACACAATGCAAAGAGAGCACCGAAGCATGGCTCGAAAATGGATGTCATATTTCCAAAAGCAAAATATTAGGTTCACACCTTCTCCTCGGAATTCAACGGAGGAATGAGGTTTTTCTAACCATTCTTTTTTATATTTGTTGTTTTTATTTGTTTGAATGAATGTTTTTCTTTTATTTTTCTTTCTCTTCTCCAACTTCACAATGAGGACATTGTGTTTCTCAAGTATGGGGGGCCATTTTGTTTCTTAAGTATGGAGGAAGGGAATCAATCGCGACCATGATTAATGGAATCACGAGTGCGATAATGTGACATTTAGTTTCTATGTGATTTTATGAAGAGTCGCGATCGTGATTATAGGATTCACGACCGCAAATGCATGATTGTATGATTGTATGATTTTATGGTTATTTTGTGATTGTTGTCTTCACCCTTAGTTATTTGGTTACTCTATACATGATTGAAGGATTATATTTTACCTTTTTGAATTGTGATTCTGAAATAATTTATTAAGATTCAAGATAACTTTGATATTTTGAACTTGACTTAGAGTTTAGCACGCCGTTCGGAAGATTTTTAGCAAAATTTGAAAGTCTCTAGTTAATTATCTAGACAATATTTGGATATGAAAAATCTTGCATCCTAACTTGAATATGAAAGTAGAAAGAAAAGGGAAACTAAAGCCATAATACATTTGTGTTTCAAGTCAATAAAGGATGAAGGTATTGCGAGAGAAAAACCAAGTTGAGTGAAATAACGGAAAATCGTTATGAAAAAGGTGAGAAGTGGTACGGAGTATAAAATGCAACCACTTTAAGGTTTTTCTTCAAAAATAAAAAAAAAAGGGAAAAGAGAGAAAAGGAAAAACTGCAATACCATGAGATAACATAAAAGGTAAAACGAGAGAAGTGGTATGGAGCATAAAATGCAACCATTTTGAGTAATAGAAATAGGTTACCTAAAAATGCCTTTAGATGAGAAACAATACATGTGTGCTAATATCATCCTAAATAATTTTCTATTTTTCATTTCAAGCAAGGAAATTTGTTTATCTCATATCTAAGTTTGGTTAGATTCTTAACTTTAGATTTTGTTTGTTAAAATTTTTTCACATGGTATGCTTTACTTTATGATTTAAGTTCATTTTTAATATTACTCTTTGATCTTGATAAAATATTTGAGAAGTATAAATGGAAAGGGTAAAATATCTTCTCTTACAACATTTGTTTGCTTGAGGACAAGCAAAATGCCAAGTGTAGGGGAATTGATGGCATCGCCAAAATGACAAGTATGTTTATGTTATTTTGCATGATTGCTTGTGTATTTTTCGTATTTTATGTTTTCTTATGTTGTTTTTGGTTAGAAAAAGTTTCAAAGAAGAATTCAGGCCTTAGATGGGAAATAACTTCAAATGTGTATGAAAAAGATCCAAAATTGTCTAAGTATGGAAAGATAGGAAGAGTCGCGATCGCGACTATCAAGCACACGGGCGCGATGCATGCATGAAGTCTGGCAGCAACTTCGTAGTAAGAGTCGCGAGCGCGACTTTATTGTTTAGGAGTGCGACGCGTCCCTCCAGAAGCCATAAACCACCTGTTGTCCAGAAATATGTGTTGCTTCAATGAACCTTTTCGGAGTCACTCGCTAAAAATCAATGATAACCATCAGATTTGCCAGCCAATCATCTCCAAAATTGCTCTCCTATCATGTCCTATAAATACAAGTTTTAGAAGAGATCAAGAGATGCCACGAACGGAAATTAGGGCCTAGAAGATTAGACACCTAAATTAATTAAATCTAGTAATTAAACGAAAATTAGGTTAATAGGTGAAATTAAAAAAGGTAATGGAAAATGAAATTAATGAGAAATGAATAAAGGGGATAAAAGAGGTAGGATTTCAAAGGAAATAAAGGGGAGTAAAATTTAAATGACAACATAAAATGGAAGATGTGGAAATAAATTGATATATATGGAAATGGAATTAGAAATAGAA
>CAOGCB010155825.1:0-10491 GCA_948266635.1 Cnidoscolus chayamansa
GATTCGTACTTAATCTACTCATTTCCTTCATTTCTAATTAATTTCATTACATAGTTCATTTTCTATTTTCCTCCTTCATTTCTTTCTTAATTCCATTTCTCATATTATTTAATCATTTTCTTGCTAATCTCATTAGTTTAGGTGCCTAATCTCCTAGGCCCTATTTCTGCTCGTGACATTTCCTCTCATCGTGATGCAGTACAACCTTAAAGAGAGAATAAAATTTAGAAGTTGGAGGGAGAAACAAGGGCAAGGTTGTAGGCAGCAATGAGGAAACGAGCTTGGATTTGGCGCTCCACAAGTTGATGAAATACAAGGGATGGGCAACCTCGCTGATGACTTAGGCATTGGAATATCGAGGGAGTGTGGGACATAGAAATGATTTTGAAAGCCAGATGGGCATGATAAGGCTGCCCATGGTGATTATAACTTTCTAAAGTAGTTATCATAATAAATTAAGGTTGAGAATTGTTCAAAAAACCTTAATTCTATCTTTAGAATCCAAGCTCAAAAGAGGCATAAGAAAAAGATTAGAAAAACCAAGTGCTCAACATCAAAGAAGATTGAAAAAACCAAGTGTTTCTTAAGAATTTTATGTGTAAATCATGGGGCTCAAGATCAGCTTATTCATTCTTTCTGGGTTGGTCCATGGTGAAACAAATTATACTAGAAGCTGAAATATGTGAGTAGATTGGAATTTTATGGGACCACATCAAGAAGAACAAGATTGAGATACTAGAGTTATGATCATGATAAAGAGCTAGAGCATTGTCTAATGATGGACTAGGGATTAGAGAGTGATCATCTAAGAGTTATCCATGTGGACAATCCAGTTTCTATGTACTCAATGTGATGCATCACATAGGATAGGATGTAACACCTCGAAAATGCTTAATACTAAGATAGACTAGAGTGTGTACACTAGATGTAAGATATATTATATGATAAATAGAATTTTAAATATGTGACATTGTCTTTGATTGATTTTGTGTAATATGATTTAAACAAAGATGAAATGTTGATTAAACCTTAGGTAGAAGTCATGTGAATCGAAACCCTAATTCATTCTAAACTAATATTGGAACATGACTTGGTTATTAAAGAAAGAGTAGAAAGAATAATTTGGTCATGGGAAATGAACTCATGTCTCGGTTAGAAATGGAGAAGAGGTACTAAGTAAAGGTTCAGTTCTGAACCCTGTTGGGTAGGAAATCTCGGCTACGATGGTGATGTGCAAAGGGAACATGTATCTCGATCATAAGATGAGAATGAGCTTGAATGACTAGGTGATGGCATGTGAATCTCGGCTACAAATGGGATGAGAGATGGATGTAAAGTTCAATTTGAACCTTACCGAGAGATGGAGGAGGTGAAAGCCATGTTTCAGTTTGAATCATGGCAAGAGAAAGATGAAGAGTTGGTCATGGCTTGGTCACAAATGGGATAGGATAGGAAAAAAGGCCAAATGATAACTTGATCATGGAGTTTTAAGGGTGTGTGTGTGTGTGTCACGGTTATGATGGAAGGCAAGACAAGAATATGGCAAGATAAGGAGGGAAATGACATGTTAAAAAGGTTTGGTTTTGGGTGGTTAACAAGTATATGTCTCGGTTGGGATAAAAGAGAAATTGGTTAAATGGAGTTTTAGTGAAATTAAAATGTGAACATTTAACTTAATCCATAGATTAAGAGGTGTCATCATCTTTAACCTAAATGTTCCACTTGTCCTAAGTGAGAGATTAAGTGGCAGGAGGTGAAACAAAAGCGGATAACTCACCTAGCATTTTTCACTTTGGTGTGAAACAACTACTTAAGTTCACTGTGTTTTCTCTCAACTTTTCAAACCTAGAAATCTTTCACTCTATAGTAAATATCACAGGAAAACTTAACTTTGAAAATTAAAGGAAGCTTGAAGAGCTAAAGTAAAGCAAGAATTAGTGTAAGGAAGAGTGAAGTTACGATAGAAGGATCATCTCAATGGAGACTTGTCATGAAACAAAAGAGAAAGGAGAAAAAAAAAAAGAAACAGAAAAGGAAAAGTAGAGCTTGGAGAAACAAGTTTGGTGTTTAGTTGTTTGGTTTGGTATTAGGTGCTAATAATATAGAGTTTTATTGCAAACTTGGAAATGGATTTGATAATCTATCGTTGCTTAATTGATTTTAAGATATGAACATAAATTTGAGGATTTGTTAAAATGGTAACTGCTTATATGTAACTTAAGCTCACTATTGTGCTATATGTTTAAAAGAAATGTGAAAATGAGATTTGATGTTTTCGATAATTGATAAATGATGAATATAAGATATGAATATGGCTTTTTGAGAAGGTATTTGGAAACAGTATGGACTTAAGAATCAGGAGAAGATGTTATATGGTTACTGTGAACTAAATAATGAAATATGTATCTTGAAAATCACTGCAAAATGGAAAAATAAAATGATATACTATTAAATTAGTAAATAATGAAATAGTACAGAATTTACATGAAAGTTAATTAGAGAAAAGATATTTTAAATCACTGTGAATTTAGAGAGACATAATATGTTATTGATTATTGAATAATGAATAGGAATATGTTTTCTAGGATTTATTTATAAAATAATAAAATTTTGTAATAAATATTGAAAAATATAAGTAATAAAGGAACCTTTTATTATAAGTAAAATATTGCTAGATTATGACTTGAAATATATGAAATGCTTAGTATGAGATGATTTTAAAAGGGAATTTATATGATATTTAGAAATATAAACTGATATGTGATATATGGATATGATATAACTTGATATGTGAATAAGATTACATGAAATATATGATAGACATGATATGGAAGTAATTATCTAAATGATAGATGAATATATGTGATATGAAAACTCTATGATATGATTAAATTAATGATAATTAATGATATGATTTTGGTAATTTTTGATATGGGATACGAGGTTAGCATAAGGGTGTGGCGTGTCATAGGAACTTGCAGTACTGCTACCGTTATATGTAATTTCAGGACTACAATTAGTACCCCACGTGGACTGGCCGGATGCGCCTGTCACTTATATATTGTGGGTTTTGGCCCTACTTGACTAGCTCTTGGTGCGCTATATGTATATAGTGAGTTTCGACACTACTTGATTTGGTGGGTTTCGGCCTTACTTGATATTTTCTTGTCTTGCGATCGATACTACTGAAATGTTTATGGGCCTAAATTCTATAAGAGAATTTGTGAATAACATGTTTAAAATGATACTTGAAATGATATGATTTAATACAAGATGAATATGTGTGACTTGATACCTGTTTATCTAATATGAGGTGATGTGATGGGTTTCAGCCCTACTTGATGTAGTGGGTCTAGGCCCTACTAGATATCTGATTGATGTAGTGGGTCTCGACCCTACTAGATATCTGATAACTTAGACATGATATGAATTAATATGAGATAACTTGAAAATGTTACTTGAATTATTTGACAGGAACAATGTGAAAGGAATAAATGATTTGACAAACTTTGGTTTATAATATAGTGTTATATAGAAATATGAGAAAGAATTAATTTCCGTTTATCTACTTCTGTCCATGTGGGGGGCAAGGAAACGTATGTATTCAGCTACAAAGTTTATTTTGTATACTGCGTGAGGTTCTGTTTTTTTATTAATGGGAGCTTTAGGTATCATTTTATACGGTTCTAATGAACCAAGATTCCATTTTAAAACATCAGCTAATCAATCATATCCTGTGGCGCTAGAAATATTTTTCTATATTGGATTTCTTATTGCTTTTGCTATCAAATCACCGATTATACCCTTACATACATGGTTACCAGACACCCACAGGGTATGAAATTATTTTATGCTTTATGATGTGGTTAATATGCTATCTAATAACCTGATATGAATTTGGATAATTTGATATAAATGATGGTTAATTAGAAATTATTTGAATTAAATTGAATGATATGAATAAATAATAAGAATAATAAAGAATACAGATTTGATAGACTCTGATATAATATATGCGTTATTTGAAAATATGTAATAAAGTTATTTGATTAGAAAATAATTAATTGAAAGGTTAATAAAATTAATACGAGATTTCCGATATGTAGTATGATGATTATTGGACTAAGATATTTGTCTAAACTCATTATATGTTGTTTAGATATATGTTTTGTACACATCCACTAAGCGTAAGCTCAGCGTATTGATTTTTATCACATGTAGATACAAGACAGTAAGAATAGGATACGTGACTTGAAGATCTACAACAATGGAAATCATCATAGCTGGTTTGTCTTTTACAATTAAAAGATATTTTAGTATTTTGGCATATATACGGTCTGGGTAATAATAGTATTGTAAATAATATTGCTTATATAAGTGACTAGTTTGTAACATAGATGGAGTTTACAAACTAAAAAGTAAAAGAAAGTTTGAAATTTTATTATTGGTATTTTAGATATAGAGATTATATGATATGATTTAACAGGTAATATGCATAATTAGTATAAAAGCAGCACATTTTATCTGGGCTCTTTGTAGTTCGAGTAGGGGGTGTTACATAAAATCTTTCTCTCTCCCTATCTCTCTAACATAATACATATGGAGAAAATGTAAAATAAGAAGCTCATCGTACATGGAAATGGCATTTAATTTAAAATTTTTTAATTGAAAATTTTTTTAATTTAGGATTTAAGGGTATTTTAGTCATTTGAGTTTATTATAACGGTTAAATAGCTTTAAAATGAATAAATGTCCTTGTGAATTGACGGAACAAAATTATAAAGATATTTTAATATAATTTTCAAAGTACAAAGATACTTTATTAGTTAAATTAAAATATATAATTTATTTTAAAATAAATGTGCACCTACAATATATATATATATATATATATATACATTATTTCTCAAATTATTTTTTAAAATATAATATTCAAATAAATTTTCAAGACATATTTATTAAATAAATAAAATAATAAATAAGTCTCCAAAAGGACATTTGTAAGAATAAAAAAAATATCTCCACATGTTTTTTAGACTTAAATTTTATTTAGTAATTTTTTAATTAAATTACTTTACTAAATAAGCCAATTTAAATATATTTATATGTGTGACTAATAAAAATATATCACATTACCCATAAAAATAAAATAAATAAACGAATAAAATTATGATCGTTGTCATTTATCCTCCTAAATTCTATATAAATAGAGATAGGCTCATTTTCCAAATATATATATAAGTACAATTGTAACTTATGCTCAAGCTACTAAAATTACTAAATTTTCTTCAAATCGGAAAGGTCTTCTCTATTGTGATCAAAATTGACTCCATGTGATCACTTTATGGCTGATGCATAAATTGACTCACAAGACCTACTCCATATACAATGTCAGGTTGTGTATGAACCAAATAGATCAATTTCCCTACCAGCTTCTGATATCTCTCCTTATCTGCTAGCTCAACACTTTCTACTATCTTTAAGCCGTGATTCAGCATTATTGGAGTTTCACAATGTTTGCAGTCAAGGAGCCCAATTTCCGACAACAAATCCAAGACATACTTCTACTGAGATATAAAGATTCTCTTTTTTGACAGAACAACCTCTATACCTAGAAAGTATTTGAGACCACCTAAATTCTTCATCTCAAACTCCGAGAACATATTCCCTCGTAACTTTGCAATTTCCTTGATGTCACTTCTGATTATTATCATGTCATCCGCATAAATAACGAGACAGGTGGCTAGTCTCCCCTTTTTCAGAAACGTGTGATTAGCGTTGCTTTGTTTGTACCCATTCTACTTCATGGCTGTTGTGAACCTCCCAAACTAAGCTCACGGAGACTGCTTGAGACCATACAAGGCTTTCTTCAATTGCATACTTCATTTTTCCGTAACTCCCCAGAGAATCCAGGAGGAGCTTCCATATATACTTCTTCTTTCAATTCTCCATGAAGAAATGCATTTTTAATGTCAAACTGATATAAAGGCCACTCTTGATTTGCTACAATTGAGAAAATAACCCTGATTGTGTCTATCTTTGCAATTGGAGAGAAGGTTTCTGAGTAATCAATCACGTACATCTGCGTGTACCCTTTTGCTACCAGAGGCGCTTTGTGTCTCTCTATGGTCCCATCAGCCTTGTGCTTCATTGTGAACACCCACCTGCATCCAACCAATCGTTTTCCTGTTGGAAGCTGACACTTCTCCCATGCTCCATTCTTTGCAAGTGCATTCATTTCTACTTTTATAGCCTCAACCCATTTTGGTTTGTGCTGAGCTTCTTCAATTGTTCTGGAATTGATTATGTATAAAGTGTTGTTAGGAACACTTTAGCTGTCTCTAAGATACTTTCCCTGACTATATTTGCTACTGGATACCTTGACATTCTAGATACCTCGATGTTCTAGATACATGTTTTGGTGAGTACCGTTTAGGTGGTACTCCTCTAGTAATCCTTAGTGGTAGGACATAGTCAGTCGGTTCATCAGTGACCAACTCCGGTGGTGAACTGTCATGGTTAGTGTCATCATTCAAAACGGAAGCAACTGGAGATAGAGTTTGTGATTTACTTACCTCATGACGGACATCACATGAAGAAGTATCACTTGTTGTGGTATTGTGCTTGTTGGTCTGTGCTACGTTTTTTGAAGCAGGCTCAGTGGCACTACTAATTTGCTTTAGTAGAACAACATCTAGCAAAATCGGACTATGCAACCAACATAGTGAGTCACTAGTGGTCTCCCTCTGACTACTAGGTTAGTGAGCATAGAAAAACTCAGTTTCAATGAAGTCACAATCCATGGTGACATGAATGCGACGAGTACCAAGATTATAACATTTGTAACCCTTCTGAGAGGTGGCATAACCTACAAACACACACTTGATAGCGCAGGGGTCAATTTTGGCTCTTTCAGTTTTGGGTATATGGATAAAGTCTGAGCAGCCAAAAATGCATAGTGGCAAGGTAAGGAAAGAAGGGATATCAACTTGAGTGGCTAGGATTTGAATAGGTGTGTGATGATTGAGTGTTTGAGTGGGTAATCGATTCAGAAATAAGCTGATATAGTTATAGCTTCAGGCCAATGAGACTTAAGGACATGAGATTCAATCATCATTGCTCGAGTCATTTAAAGAAGAATTCGGTTTTTTCTTTCAGCAACACCATTCTATTATGGTGTATCGGGGCAAGTGGTTTGGTGTAGAAGGCCCTTTTTTATTGCATAGATTAGTTCACGAATTCCCCTCAATTATCAGATCGTAGGATTTGAATTTTTTTGTGAAACTGTGTATGAACCATATTGTAAAATGCAAAAAAAAAAATTTAGGCACTTCAAGCTTGTGTTTCAAGAAATAAATCTAGGTCATACGAGAATGATCATCAATGAATAACATAAAGTAATTAAAACGACTATTATTAGAATATGGGGCTAGATCCTACACATCAAAATGTATCAAAGAAAAAACAAAACTGACTCTAGTATTACTCTGATGAAAAGAACACCTATGACTTTTCGCCAAAATGCATGTCTCACAAATCATTGGATTATTATGATGTCTAAAAAAGTAGGGAATAACTTTTGAAGATAGCTGAAAGATGGATGTCCTAGACGACGATATCATAGCTAGATTTGCTGTTCAGTCGTCCTGTGAGCAAGCAGAGCAGAACTTGGGTGAGCCATCTCATCAATGTAATACAGGCCTCATTGCTCAATACCACGCTCAACTATCTCCTACGTATGAATGTCCTGCAAAAGGCAAAAATTCGGGTACATTAGAACTACACATTTTAGTTCCTTAGTCACATGACTTAATGACAACAATTTGCAAGACAAAGCTAGAACATAGAGACAATTAGACAATTTCAACTTCGAAGATATAACAATTGATCCAGCACCTTCAACTTTAGATAAGTCCCCATTGGCTCTTTGAATATAGGATTTTTTAGGTTGGGAGTGGGATACTATGTTAGACAAATCATAAGTCATTGTGCCTGTGGCACCAGAATAAAAAATCCATGCATATGTTTTTTCAAGTTGTGGGCTGACTATAAAGGTCGTACATGATGTAGGCCCAAATTGGTCCTTTGTGGGCTTATATTTGTCAATTTGGATAGCCAAGTGTTCATTTTCTGAATATTGTAAATTGGAGGGACTAAAAAACATATTATCAACTTTAGAAACCCTAGGGTTTAAAATGGAAGGGCTTGGGAGTAATTTCCTAAGCCATTTACCTTTTTCATTTAGCAGACTAGGGTTGGCTTTCGGTTGCCCATCTGCCACTGCAACGAAGCCTATCTATCCATTGCCTCCCATCTCTGATCTTCCTTCGAGGCCGCCGCCGTTATCGCTGGTGACCTCTGGGATGCCCGTAAAAGCGGCAGCTTTGTTGGTTGTGTCCCGATTCCCCAATTCCTTGTGGTTATCTTTCCACCACTCTAGGTATCCCATAATCTTGAAGCAAATCTCTTTTGAGTGTTTGCGCATCCCACAATAGGTGCAAACAATTTTGATTTGTCCTCTCGCTGTGAAGATTTCCAATTTTTGCCTGAATATGAGCGAACTGGCCCTTTTTTTCTAATGATTTATACTCGGTTTTTTATTAGTCCCCTGGTGCTTTTGTGTTCAAACCAACACCCAATCCCAATGATGAGGAGTCTACCCCACCGTTGGTCGCAGGCTTCACAATCTGTAGCCTGGCCACCTCCTTCCTCACGGTAGCGTAGGCAGACTCCATTGAGGGAAGAGACTCCTCCTTCAAAATATCTCTCCGAATTGCCTCATACTTGTCATCAATTCCTATGAGAAATTGATACAGTTTTTGTTGTTGGATGATCCGATTAAAAATTGCAATGTTCTCTTGATCCCTCGTAGGATTAGGTTCTCGCCGGTCTTGTTTCAAAGTATTAGCACGGTAGTGAAGATCGAAGATTTGTAAGGGGTCGGCGCCATTGCCCTATGTGATGGCTAGACCGTTCCACAGTGCTCTTGTCGTCGGGTATTCGGTGATGTTATTGATCATATTTGGTTCTATATATTTTGTATAATCCAGGTAAACATGTTTAGATCTGTTTGGTCCCACCTATCAAAGTTTGGATCTCCGGCCACCAGTGGTGAAGGAACTCATGTGATGTGTGAGGTCTTTCCCCTGCCACCAATTCCCACACACATCAACCGAGCCCACAAAGGGTAATTATCACTACTTAGTTTCAATCCAATGTTCAAATTTTCAGAACTGAACTGATTTTGGCTTTGCTGTACTCCATCGAGGCCATTGCGAAGCAAGTTTGCGATTTGAATTGTTAACTCATCAGGGACGGTATTTTTTCATGATTGATTATTTATTCTGGTGTTATTGCTTTCATTGTCTGACATGATTCTTGGCTGTTCATAGGTTACTGGAAAAAGTTATGGCTAATTTGTGTCGAGGAAGGTATTGAGACAATAATGATATTATTTTGAGTCCCCGAAATCAAAAAATATTACTGTAATACCATGTTAAATTGGTAACAGACACGATTTAGGTTATAAAACTTTTTCATTTTTATTTATTTTGAGTGCATATAAATCATTCTTATAATTACAATCTTATTCTAATTATGGTAATAATACAATATTCACTAAGGTAAGCATTTTATACTTGATTGTATGTAGTAATTTTCTGATTTCCTGATTTTGTACTGTTTTTATGCAATTTTTTTTGAAAGAGTGGTTTTATGCAATCTTTTAACAATATATATATATATTAGATCATTATTTTTTTTATTAATCTAGTACTTTTAAAAATTGATTATGTTACAAAAAAAAGAGTAAATATTACGTATAATACTTCACAAATACTGTAAAATTTAAAGAAAACCTTTTTAAATAAAATTCATTTTAAATAGAAAAAATTAACTATTTAATTTAATTTTTAAAAATATATTAAATAATTTATGCTTTTTCAAAACTATTATTTATTTAATTTTAATATTTAATTATTTATTCTCTATAATTTTAAAATCACAATTATTTAATTTTTTTATAAATTTAAAATAATAAATATTTAATTTTTGAAATTAATAGAATAATTTAAATAATTAATTATTCAAAAGACGCATGCTTTTTTTAAACACAAGAAAATTTTGAGAACTTCAGTTTACCATAATAGCCCTTTTTTAAACACTTCTTAGGCGCGAAGAGTTCGTTAGGCGTCAGTTATTATACCAGCACTCCCACACCTCTCTCTCTCTCTCTCTCTCTCTCTCTAGAGTTCAAGAAACCAAAACAAATCAAGAAATTAAACCGAAGTTCCCAAAATTTCATCTCATGTCTCCATTCTACCTTTCTCTTCTCCTCCTCCTCCACCTCTCCAATTCTCTCACCTTCAACTGCGCTTTCTCCACTCCCACCCCTTCCCCCGCCGCCGCCACCTCCACCCCTTCTCCCTCCCCTTCCACCGCCACCACCACTATTCATATCCCAACCCTCAATTCAGCCCCTTCTCCCTCCAC
>CAOGCB010156039.1:0-25106 GCA_948266635.1 Cnidoscolus chayamansa
AAATACATATCGCCCTCTTTCTCTATCTAAAACACATAAAAAAAACAAACTATATAAATAAAAAAATATATATATATATATATATATATATATATATATATATATATATATATATATTATTTTATTTTATTATTTTATTCAAAAAATAATATTTAAATAAAAATAAGATGAACATTTTTTTACAATAACGTCAAATATACATATTTAATAAAATATTTTTTATAAATAATATTTAATTATACTAGTTTTATATTAAGAATTTAATTAAAATAAATATTTATTATTATGTTATATATTAATAAATAAAAATATAAATATAATATATTTATTAACCAATTTATATTTATAAATCTCATACGGCTCAAACAGAACCACCTAAATACCCATTGAAATAAATATGTGTAATATAAACTATAAATATAAAAATATAATAAGAAGCATATATAAAAATATGTTTAGGGGAAGAAGGATTAGGCAAATAACTTCAATCAACAATCTATTAATTGCCCTCTACAGAGTTAACTATAACAGAAGGTGTATCCCCATTCACTGCAACCATAACAAAATCAGGCGTATACTGTACTAATTACCTCTCAAAAGAAAGCATTACATGTGCATCTTTGAATTATGTCGACTTTAACTATTTAAAGTACATGTTTTCTGAAATTCTATTACGGACGGAGACACAAAGTTACATGATCGTAGGTTGAAAGGAAGGCATCATCATTTCACCTTAAAGGCACTTTTCATCTCCCATTTATGGTTTACTTGACCAATGCAACTCCATTAAAATTCACTAGCATGAAAGAAATGCTGTACCTTACTAATCAAATATCAAGTCACTCAGCTGGCTGTGCAAGTGCTGCAAACAATGCCATGCTGCTTCAAGACTTACACCGTAAAAATTCTCCTCACCTTCTTCATATTCTTATGACATGTGGGGCAGGTACCAGCAGCCTCCACTATCCTGCAGAGAAAAAATACGACACATTATTCACACAGGCTTCCTATAGGCCAACTGGCCAAGGTGAATCACAGATGAGAAATTTGTAACAAATTGGCAAGAAGCATGGCAACAACTCAAGTTTCTGTAACAATCTTACAAGTAACTATTTCCAGAAGGAGGAAGCCAAATTCATACGAAGTGAAACAGAACACTTTTATTTCTCCCAAAAATCTCATAAGATATGATTTCATTTACGATTTTCCTATTGCTGCAGCTCCCACTACAACAGCCACTGCCAGTTCCCCCACGGAATGAAAAGATATTGATCCTGAGTTAGAGATCTTGACAGTATACACGTCTCTCCACACGCCATTGCAACACAAAGAATAAACTTGTTTCACAGATATTTAGCTCTGTAATTGGTGTCCAATAGAGCTAGCAAACCAACTTGAGCTCCAAATTAATTCAAGAAGGTAAGGAAGTACAATCCTTGTTGTTCGATTTTATCTAAAACTGAGGTTAAGTTTAAATGGTAGTACATAATTTCAGACATAACCAATTAGCTTCTTATGCCGGTTACCAAAAGACCAAAAAACATGGGTTCACAAAAAGACCGACACATTGCAAATATTCTAGGAGCGGTATTAAAGGAGCCAAAAGGCACTCGGTTAGGGGAGGTAACTTTCAAGAGGAGAGGCAAGACACCACCTCTTGAAAATAACAGGTAGGCTTTTTTTTTAGGTTTTTAAACACCAAATATTAACCCCATATTGTTCATTTGAAGCAACTAGTTGGAGAACTAAATTTCAGGTACTTTCTCCTTCTCTTCTTCTTTCCTCTACTGTGAAAAGATTATAAAACTAACTAATTAGGAAGGGAATGATATTATATATATATATATATATATATGACACCTCACTTCAAAAAGATATTTGCCTCGCCTCTAAGCCGTAGAATACCTTGTTGCTTTTTCACTCACTTCAATCATGATAACTGTACGCATGCAGTCTTGCATTCTGCACAGAAATACGACGTGCTAAAGTCTTCAGAGGACCATGCTATCAGCCAAGCTACTTAATCCAAAAGCTCATTGTAGGTATGGCATGTCCCATAAGATCAAGGAAGAATTGGCACAAATATTCTCAATTTGAAACCAAAAGTTGTATTACAGTCGAGAATTGAGCCATTTCCAGATCTTTATGACAAAAAGTGGTCAGTAAGGTAAATGAGTAATCACCTTGTTCCACATAAGAAACAGGAAATGCAGTGCCCACATGGGAGGAAGAAGCAGTCCCTTGGAGCATCAAAGCATATTGCACAAAGACGATGGGTATTATTGCCATTTTCACCATCTCTTGACGACTTTCCTTCTAAGGAACCTGATGCTAGAAAATTTTCACGATCCTCCTCATCATTTGAGACAGAATCATAAGACGAGCCCCAACTTGAGAGATCATCATCTTTATATGAAAGCAAAGGAGCTCTCACAGGCTCCACCTGGCCATTCTGATCTCCACTTCCTTCACTTCTGCATTGGAACTTGTTCAAGAAGTTGAATGCCGCCAACATAAGCACAGTCATTGCAGCTACAGGTAGGACAACAGGTAAACATAATCTCCATTTGTAAAAGGTCTGAAAGAATACAGAAATATACCTATTCCAACAATATATGTTGCCCATCTCGGCTGATAGGACATTTTGACATACCATTCATTACTTGGTGAATCCTGAAGGAAATAAGAAAATCATAATAAACAAAAAGTTAGTTTCTCATAACTAAGCTTATGAGAGATTATATTTATTTGGGTATCAGGTGAAAATATGTTAAATTCACATTTCTTCAGATTATTCATAAGTCTGTAACTCGTTCTACCAGTATAAGTGTAGAATTGAATCCACTAATAATGTGCAACTACCATTGGGATCGTCTCTAAAAATTGAACTGTGGAAAAAGACGACTGTTTTTAGGTTTTTCATTTTACAAGTGCTTTTCCCTCTTCGCTTCTGTAAGTTTCTTCTTTTTAGACAATGGCCCAAAACATATAGAAGTTGAAGTAAACATGTACTTGATAGACTTACATCTTCTGGACCAGGAGAGGTTAAGACAGCAGCATTTCCATTGGGAAACAAAATGCTGAAACTACATATGCCATCAACAAAAGTACACTTGTAATAAGCTTCAGCAGTATTATAAAGGAAAGCCTTTATACTGAAGTTTAATTGCACCTGTACAATTAAAAATAAACTAATAAAAAAGTCTCAAATGGCTATCTAGAGAGGAAACATGATAACTGTTTCAGTATAACAAGTAACAAGCTAAGAGAAAAGATGTTGTCTAATTCATATGGAATATGCATGATGATTTTATCCAATTCTTAACACCAACGACAACACTGTATCTAACCTATCTCTAACCAGGCCTTGCATTAACAAGATCTTCCTACATCATGTGTTTCCTAGCACTAAGTTATTGACATGTTAAATTGTGATTTTGTTGAAAGCTAATATTTTGTTAAAAAGCATTGAAGATGCAGAATTGAATTTTTTGAAGTTGGGCTATACAACAACAACAACAACAACAACAACAACAAAGCCTTATTCCCAAACAAGTTGGGGTCGGCTGTATGAATCCTCTAACAAATAAGCTCTCAGGGAAGTTGGGCTATATGTCGCAAAAAAGATAAATCCAAAATAATGAGCACAACCATTTGCCTCCTAATATTCCCATCTTCAGAGGTAAAAACGTTTCATGAGTGCTACACAAACAAAGATAAACGTACAAGAATAAGTGATATATACAATAACTACAAGATTACATCATAATGTATTTTTGTTTTTTTCATGATTTTCATACGAACAAATGATAGTGTGGGCCTATTCACAGTGCTAAATTCATAATGATCAGAGAAAATTTTGTCTCATTAACAATAAGGGCTTTCATACATAGTTTTGGCTAGAGAGCGGAAAAGATTATTTTGGTGTGTGTAACAGATTGTAACAAATTTGCTAACAGATACAAAAGAGAGAGTTATTCTCGGTGCTCTATCACACTTGAACTGTTTTGCATTTAACCGTTTTGCAATGAGATTTTCTTTTCCATAATGCGTTGCTCTTTTCTTGTTTTCTTCTGCTACTTTATTTTATGATGTGAGATGCCCTAATATGTGGGAGTCCCATCTTGGATCCCAAGAATTGGAACTGCACCACTCATAGGGCTTTTTGAACATGTGTGCTAGTTGTAAGTGAGACAGGACATGCGAGGTGGAGATGAATCCCTTTGTGAGTTGGTCTCGACTGACATGACAATTAATGTGCAAATGTTTCATGTGTTCATGAAACACTGGGTTTGCTATGATGTGTTGGGGAACACAATTGTCATAGTGGGATGGATAGCATTTGAGTGATGGGGAAATCTTGCAGCAGATAAGTAATTAATTATAAATCGCAGACCGTTGTCGCCATACTACGGTACTATGCTTCAGTGGAGGAATGGATGACCGTATTTTGTTTTTCTATTTTCCAGGAAATCAATGATAGGCCGAGAAATATACAGAACCTCGTGAGTAATTTAGAGGTTTTGTCTCACGCAGCCCAGTCAACATCTATGAATGTAGTGAGTTTGAGTTCACTTTGTCTAGGAAAAAACAGCCCTCTTGTAGACAACTATTGTGGTCCCAAATCGTAGATCGTGTTATGGGATGATGAATAGAGAAGGAGCTCATCGGAGTAAGCTCTTAACACCTCCTCAATTTCGTAATTTTGATTATTGAAATTATGCTTTTTAATTAAGAAACTACTATCTCTACATATAGAGATTACAAAAGAGTCCTATTAATTAGAATTCTAATAATCTTAGAATTTCAATTCCAATGAATTAATTAAATTTAATCTTTATTCAAATCCTAATTCTAATCTAAATGAAAAACTTATCCTTTTCTATCCATTATCTATAATAACCCTTCAAATATTATAGATCATGAAGTGCGGTATTCTAGGGACTAAATTGTAATTTTTCAAGTAACTCGGAATATTTTTCTGATTCCATAAAAAATTAGAACAAATTGTGTAAAGCGTTTTGCACTAATTATAAAGTGAAAAACCCTTGTATTTATTTATTTAGAAAGGGGATAATGGGTGAGACATTGTGATATCTTCTCCTCCCATAACCCATTTTGTTCTTAAGACTCTTTAGGAGAGAGTGCCTAGTTGAGCCTTGGTGAAGACCAAGCCAACTCGCCATGTGGCTACTGTAGTTGCTAGCGATGATTGTAAGTTTCCACCAATTCTTGTAGGTGTTCCTCCCTACTACAAGCGATCGAAGAAACATTTCACCAACTGTAATTATTTATTTTGATGGAATAAAATAAGTAGACTCGTTTATTTAAGAACATTGTGCCTGGCTGTGTGTTGGGTTCCCTTGTTTGATATCATTGCTAGTTCCGTTGTTTTTCATTGCCTTCGGATAATAATATGAGACTTTCGCCCAACAAGAGGGTTATCATGCTAGGATGACTGGATTTGGGCATGTCCAAATCGATTGCCGAATGGGCTTAGACCGAGTGAAAATCTAGGCCCGTGACAATAATGATTTGGTTTCTTACATGGTCATAAATTTCACTCAATTCTACATATGTCAAATTGTGAATCGGAATCTTAATTTTTTGAATCGAGAATCGAGAATCGAATCATAAAATTCAATACTTTTAAAGTGTATATATATGCATTTATATATTATTATTATAATTATTGATTTTATTAAAAGATAATAAACATTATAATTTGTGTTTATATATATTATAAATAAACCTAATAACTTTTTGTTGTGGTCACGCCGATGTGTCAAATTGGTAAATAAAATTTTAAAATAAAAAAAATAGAACTATTTTAATATCTTGGGTCATTCGCCCATTCTTCTTTCATTAATTTATTGTCATTTTCTTAAGTTTTTTTGTCTTTTATCTTTTTTTTTTATTTAATTTGGACATTTAATATCCTGACCAACAAAGAAAGATTGCAGAATAAGTTCATTGAACAAACTTTTGAGTGAATAATTTCTTATCACTACATTGTCAAAGATTGCAGAATAAGTGCATTGAACAAACATTTGGGTGAATAATTTCTCATTACTACATTGTCAAGGCAAAGGCTTCTTATATATGGTATGGTTTCTCATGTTCCCTGATTATTGTAACAAATCATAAATTTTGTGTGGTTCAAGTTGGAACTGGGATTTTTGTGTGTAGTTTGTTATGTAGTTCAGCAGCAGATATTATAACCACAGAGCCTTCATGCAACCATTTTGCTCTTGAAAATTCATCTTCTTTTAGGTCCTTCCCACAATACAAAAAAAAAAAAAAATTGAATCCAAAGAAAAACTTCTAATTGTGGCCAGTGATATAGGAAAGAATAAGATGCTTATGTACCAATTATATTAAATGTTAATGTTTATGAAGCATTCCATCGAGATGAAGAAATCAATTACGAAAAAACAAAAGGAAATCAATTACGAGAAAACAAAGGGAGGCTTTTCTGCAATTACCTCTACATTCTCTGAGTTTAAGTTCCCTGCTGCAATATAATAAGTTGAAGATTCCAGTATTTTCTGTCTGATAACACCAGTTCCTGCACAAAAAAACAAATTAATAATGTGAATGAGAAACTTAAAATAAATGAACATGCATTCCTCCAAACTTCTATCTCACCATGAATGACATTCCATGATAAAGTGGTGTTCGGATATGTTGGGTCCTCAAGCCACTGGGAAAGTTCTTCACTACCTGAAATTTACACTTCAGGTATTATGCAATAAAATCCAAAATCTGATTTAAGTGATACAAGTTAGAGAAAAAAAATTTTAGAAAATTTCATAATATGAATTTGTAAGTCTAAAGATGGACGGTCACTGAATATTTTTTTCTCAATAATGTTAAGCTTGCTCATTGACCAAAAAAATGTAAACTGTGCAGTTAAATAGAATGGCCATTGCATGAAATATATAAATGAAGAAGATGGAAATACAGGAAACCTGCTTGCTATAACAATATTGACTTGAGGTTATACACAGAGCTGAGTGCTAAAATAAACAGAAGAAAGCCATACAGACAAAAATAAAGGTGTAAGGAGAAAGTTCAGTTTGGCAGAAAAATCTGAGTATTCGTGGTATAAATTTATTGTGCTTTGTTGATTTAATGCAATCATTTCTGTTATGGCAATAGATTGAGGTAACTCTTGTATTCTCACAGGTGCAACTACCATAGGAGCAATTGCTCACGCTCAAATGTTCATGATTTCTGTCTCATAATCGACAAATATAGGCAAAGCAAACAGTTGCTTAATATCTTTAAAGTATAATTCCTAATCACCAAAAAGTAACACCAACTTTCATGAAGCATGATCAAGTGGGAGAGAAATATGGTTAAATCAGCTATGTTATATGTTATTATGGGGGGTGGGAAATGATTAAGAAGTGACATTATATAAGTCAGATATGCGACTGAAGATGAATCAACACAAGTTTATAAGGTTGCTTGCTGTTGTTAGCTTCACTACACTTGTGTAACCGTGTCATCTACAACATATTTGCGAGAGCCAGTTGCCAATAAAAGCAAACCTATAAGAATATATAGTCCTAACTCTTCGGAAATATGTGATTATCTGGCTTTCTCTGCTAAATAACAGTCACTAGGATGGTAAACTGTACTCTTACACGTTTCACTGGCACATCAAAGTGAAAGCATTCAATGTCCATGATTTGATGATTACACATGCACTCCCTAAAAATATGGATGTTTCAAAACTCTGTGCCTGAAAAAAGTAGCTAGCTTTCTATTTCCTTGGGGCTTGATGCTTTCGCGCGCATTCTTAAGAGTATGTATAATTGACAAGACTGAAAAAGAAGGAAAAAAGGGAAATTAAAGAGAGAATTTAGCAAAGGATATCTACTAAAGATATTCTCAAAGTACCTTGGGCAATTAAAAGAAAAATAGAGGAGCTTGGGGAGTTCACACAGTATGAAATATTTATTTGAGATCCCTGATTCAGGAAATATATCCACTCCTGTAAAAGTAAAATGATTCATAGTCTATAAATTATCATTAAAAACATTAAAAAAAAAAAAAAACATTGAGGCCTAATTTCATTGACTTATTGTAGACACCATCATCTGAAAATTAAACTTGCCTCGTGAGAATCTGCTGGAACAGAGACGTTAGTAGAGTTGGTCCAGGACTTCACAACGTCAAGTGAAGGAGGTTTATAAAATCCATATTGGATTAGCCCAGGATCATTACTATTCACGTCTTCCACCTAGGGAGAGCCTATCCAAATTACTGAAACATTATGATACAAGACCAAAAAGAACTACAAATGAAAAGTGAAAAATTACCTTTATAGACTGTACAAATAAAGGGCTCGGTTGAATAAGAACTGAGGAATTGGGTCCTAAGATTATACTCACAGAACCATAGACTCCCAAAATCAGAGTCATTGATACTGAAAACAACAGTTCATTGTCAAATTACATTCAACTTTTAAAAAAAAAATAAAAAAAAAATTGTGGTCTATCACGAACTAGATCAAAACATATACACACATATAGAGAGAAGAATTCCTAAAATACCAACCGAAGAACCAAAAGGTGAGGGTGACAACGACAAAAGAGCAGGTATCATCTCTAATCACTGATGCATCATCAAAGGAATAAAAATTTCTTCGAAAGAAACCAATGTGTTGTTGCTCAGACTCCAACTCTCCAAATGGTCGCTCTTCTTCAGCACCAGAGTAAGACAATGACGCAGTGCCAGAAGACTCCCCACTGACGGAAGGAGAAACATTAGCTACAGAGTCCCTATCAACCAGACTAGAAGAAGAAGAAGAAGAGGCTGAACTGTGCCCTGCTTGTGCCATTCTAAAGAGAGTAAAAAAAAATCAAAAGTGAGAGTAAGAGAAGATTGGAGATTAATAAGAAAGACGGAGAGAAGATTGGAGATTAATAAGAAAGACGGAAATTCCTAACCCTAACCCTAGATGAAAAAATTGACAAAATGATGAACATACCTTGGAGTCTTCGCGGAGAAGAGGCCATGGAGCGGAAAGTGAGGTAGCTACTGTGGCTACCGATCAGTCTTCTAGTTCAAAAGACCGGTAGTTGTGAGACACCGCCTGTTGTGTAAGCTTTCACGTGCGTGCCGTGCTTCTGGTTCGTGTAGTTACGCAATTTGGACCAATCGGAGTACTCGACGGATTACGGAAAGTGCCAATTATGTAAATTAGTTTAATACTTTACGTGACGTGGTCAGCGGCTATTGGTTAATTTCCTCAGCAAGATGCGCATGTTTATGACGAGGGAAATTCAAATGTAGGATTGGGATTTATATGTTTATGCGCATGTTATGCGCATGTATATACACACGAAGTGGACAATATTGAGATTTCCCGAAATACCTTGTTTTTTTATTTATTTTTTTATATATTTTTTCTTAATTAATATAAAATTTAAAATTATATATAAATCATTATTATTAAATAATATATGAGATAAATAAATATTATAAAATTAATAATAATATATTATATAAAATTATAATATAGTAATTTTTAATTAACTATTCATTAATTTAATTATTTATTATTTTAATTATAAATTTAATTATGTAAACTAATAAAATAAAATAAAATATATAATATTTTAAAATATATTTTTAATATTAATTAAAAAAATCATATTATATATATCTCTATATGTATATAAAAGATTCTTAACGAATTTTTTTTATATTTCATAATGTTATAAAAAAATATGTGTATATTAAAATTAATATTTTGAAAATAAATTGAATAAATTTAAAAACTTGTAATATTTAAAAATTTTAAATTTTATATATTTAGAAATTTTAATTTAATAAGTCTTAAATTTTATAAATTTTATCTTTTGGTAAATGATTTATTATATTTTATAGTAGAGATAAGTGTACATATATATAGAAGAATATATGATATTAATATTTTAATATTTTTAAATTAACTGAGTGAGAGCGTGAATTATTTTAAATTAATTTATTAAACACTTAAATTTTTATTATAAATATATTATTTAAATTAATAATATAAATATAATAAATTATATTTTAACTCAATAATTAATATAATTATTATATTACCAAATATATAAAAACTTTAATATTTCTCCTATAAATTTAAATATAATTACAATGATAATATTGATCACTTTTACTATTTTATTATTATGTAACGTATTACTGATCTCTTTTAATACGTTGATTTTTTTTATTAAATTAAAATTTTAATGTATAATTCAAAATTATAAATTAAAATTTTAATTCCTTTTATTATTTATTTATTTTTATTTTAAATATGAATACTAAATAATATTTTAATTAAATAAAATATTTAAATTATTTTTAATAATAGTAATTTTAAATTATCACAATATTAAAATAATAATATTTAAGAAAAAAATAATTAGAATTAAAATTAATAATATTCACAGTAATAATTGAAAATATATAGATGCTTACTATTTAATTAGTATTAAATATTTACTTGTTTTAAATTCATATAAAATAAAGGGATAAAAGATTTAAATTTTAATATTATTTAAAAAATTAAATTTATATTTAATAATTAAAATTTAAATATGTTATTGATAGTGTAAACATATTAAGTTTTTATTAAAAAATAAATAATATTTTAATTAAATTAATATGAAAAAGACTTTTATAAGAGTGAAATTAAAGTCGAATAATTAAATTAAAATTAATTAATTAAAATTCAACTAATTTCATTCAATTCAGTTGTTCGGTTTTCAATTGAAAAATATACAACACGAAGAGAAGGGGGAAAAGAAAAAGAAAAAGAAACAGTTGGCAAAACTAATTGACACCAACAACAGCTAATCAATGTTTTAGAAGGAACTAACACCTTGTAAAGTAGAATGGGTCAAAACAGTACCAGAAATTATAGAAAACACAGCTGATATACATGTGTATATATATATTATATTACATTTCAGTCTCAAATCTCGGAAGATATCTGGAAAGTATCTCTAAATGAAAAAGCTCATTGTAAGGTGCAGATGTAAGGTTGGGACTTTCTGCAAGAGAAGGTGGTACCATGTTAGGACACATATTATGAAACCAGACTACGCTCGTCTCAAGTTGCCTAAAAAGCTTATCAACGTAAATGAGCCTAGTCCTCCTCCGGTTAATGGAAGTCCGGTTGGATAATTTTTTTTTTATTTATTTTTAAATGGGTCAATTTTAAACCCAAAATTTACTTTTATTTATTAGTTAAATTTATAAATTAATTTATGATAATTTTATTAATAATTTTATGAGTTTATTTATTTATTTATAAGTTATTTTAGTTATAATTTTTATGAATTTATTTGTATTTTTTTATAATAGAGTTAATATATTTACTTTACTTATGGTTGTTTTTATTAATAATATATTATTAATTATTATTTAATATTATAAATAATTATTATTTAGTTTATGTGTTTTGATAAAATTAGTTATTTAATTTTTATATTTTTAAAGATATATTAAATATTTCATGTATTTTTAAATCATTAACTATATGATTTTTGAAATTATAATAATTAAATATCAGTGATTTTAAAATAATGCAGACTAAATAATTTTTAAAATTATAATAATTAAATGATTATAATTTTAAAATTATATGGATTGAATAATTATATATTAAAAATTTATAAAATTAAATTAAAATACAGTATTTTAATTATTTCACATTTTATTAACAATGTAAATACACAAAATAATTAAATATTTAGTGGTTTAAAAAATAAAAACTATATAGTTAATTATTTAAAAAATAAAAACTATTTAATAATTAGTTAATTTTATTAAACTATAAAAATTAAATATTAATTCTCTATTAATCTTAACATATAATTGATATATATTTATAATTTAATTTTTTATTAAAATTTATATGGAAATCAAGTTATTTTTTATATGAAAATTAATTTTCAGACAATAAAATATTTTTCAATGCTCAATACACATTTAATTTAAAATATTAAAATTTAATTATTCTATATGTATAATTTTGAATCAAACATCATAAATTTATTAAATAAATTAAAACTATTTAATTTCGAAGTCTTTATAAATGATGATTCGATTTATTAAAAAATAAATGATTTCTCTCAAATTATAAAATCTTTTCATATCTATAACTCAAATTCAATATTTTTAATTAAAAATTTTCTTTGAATTTTTAGAATATTAAGATTGAAGTTATATTTATATATAAATAAATTGAAATTTAAAATATATAATTAATGAAACAAATTTCCTATTTAAAAACTATTATATAATTAAGTTATGTAAATCAGTTTGGGTAATTTGTTTTTAACTAAATTAATCAAATTAAAAAAAAATTAATGATTTAAAATAAAAGGATGAATTAAATTATTTTAATTTAGAATTAAAATCAATTAAAAACTTTACAAATAATGATTAGTTAAAAGGTATTTCTCAGATAATAAGCATTATGATAATTTATAAATAATAAAAAGGTTTTATTAAACGAAAATTGTTACATTGTCCTAAAGCGTTGGATGTGGAAATAAAACACATCGTCTTGCCTGTACTAGGCTGTTCGATGATGCTCACGGGGCATAAACATGTAATTACTCTTAAACCCACCTCCTGCTCGACCATCAGAGAACATCCTTCATTGCGATGTGCTGTTCACTAAGGATAAAATAGTAATTTAATATCTACACGTCATTGAACCCCTAACAAACGACCTCACCGGAGCCTAACCTCCTCTTTCATTATTCTCCTCAAGAAACCAGATCTGCAAAATTCAAATATTTGATTCTAAGCCCTAATTTTCCAACCTCTTGATCGATTTGGCTTCGAATCGACAGTTTAAGCCATGGGCGATTTCAATCTCGCTCTAGTTATTGTCGCAATAGTTGTGTGTATTATCGTTTTTATCTTCAATCTGTACCTTCTCGTCAATTACCAACATCCAGATGATAAGAACCAGGCCGCCTATTTCCCCAAATTCGTAGTTGTTTTGGGTCTCTCCGTCGCTGTCATTTCAATATTGATGTTACCGGCCGACGTTGCAAACCGGCAGGCTTGTCGCAACGCCATATACAATGGCGCTTGTAATCTCACTTTGCCAATGAAAGATCTCTGGATCGCTATCTATATTATTGATGCTGTGCTCGTGTTCTTCGTAATCCCCTTCGCGATGTTCTACTATGAAGGCGACCAGGACAAGTGGGTCTTTTCCCCCCGCTCTTATTTTAATCACCATAGATACCCAACTACCATAAGTGTTATATTGGAGAGCTTTGTTAATCTCTCTGCGATTTTTTGGTCGCAGGAGTATTGGCCAAAGGATAAAAAGCGCATTGATGTGGGTGATAACGACGGCAATTGTTTGCGGTCTTTTACTTGGCATTCTATATGGTCGGTACTTGTATTTTGCCTCGTTTCATTTTCTATTACACCTGTTTTTGCTTTTGTAGTTACAGAATTTCGGAGCTTGGGTATTTACCGAGAACGCCATATAAAAAGTCGTGTTCCTTATTATCCTTTCCAGTTGTTCTTTTGTTCTAATATGTTCTTTATCTTGCATGTTCTATGTGTTTGTAAGAGAAATAGTAATTTCTGTTGCCTAGAATACGCAATTTTATTTTCAAAACGAAGTGTTTCTAAATTTTGATTGCAGACTCCACGTTAAATGTCATTAATTTGTTTTAGACCTTGCACATGTGTCCTTCAGTTTTAGATGGTAATGTGGAGGCATCTTTAATTATTGTTGTCATTCATGTTTTATTAAATATAACTGCATTACGTTTAGATTGCTTTCTTTGATTGTTTATCAGGGCTGGTCGGAAAGGTGGATTTCACTGTCAGGCACCTCTCTTCAACCACAACCAACTTTCCTAGTAGTTGGGACTTCTCTAGCAGTCAGCAATGTATTGGAAGTGGGACACACCAGGTTATGTTTCCTTTTATCAGTTGTCTGCATATCGGACTAATAATGTCTTAATAGCATATGTGCATTCCATATTTGCCTTTTCTCTTTCCTAACGTTTTGACTCAATACAGTGCTCTGCATATCTTGCAAGTCCTTCCTCAGAGAAAACATGGACTATGCGCACCACCTTTCCGGAATATGTTGTTGCTCTGGCTACAATTGTTGGATCTGTACTTTTTGCGGTATAATCACTTTAACAATGATGCACTGTTCTTTTATGATTTCATCATGAAAAGCGACTGGTAGAAAACTGTCAATGAAATTTGCTGAAATTCTAAAGATTATATTAGAAAAATATATAGACGGTGTAAATATGCATCTAATCTTATATGGAAACTATTAATGTACATAAGGAAGTTAGGAAAAAGATGTTATAATTGTGGATTCTATCCAGCCTTGTTTTCTTCACGAGTATATTTCTTACCATTCTTTTCTCATTTTTTTTCCAGATATTTGGAGGTGTTGGTATTGCTTGTTTGCCATTGGGACTTATATTTTCTTTCATCAGGCGTCCAAAAGCTGTCATGACTCGCTCACAGTATATTAAGGTTATTCCTTGTTTGACATGATGTGGCTGTACAGAAATACAAAACTAAATATTTGAGGGGTACCACTTGTAACCTTTGATGCTTATTATTATTGTTAATATTCTGTAGGAAGCAACTGAACTTGGTAAAAAAGCAAAAGAATTGAAGAAAGCAGCTGATACACTCCATCAGGAGGAAAGAAGTGGTTCTAAAGGTAGAAAATGGCGTAAAAATGTGAAGGCAGTAGAGAAGGTATCTGAAGCCATAAAGTATGCAGTATGGTTTTAGTGGGTAGAGTGCACATATAGCATGGCATATACAAGTATAACTTTTGAGAATTCAAACTTCTGTTGTCTCCTAAGAGTATGTGGCCTTATTATTATTATTTTTAATTTCTTGTGTGTTGCACTCTGACAAGCTTTGAGACTACATTCTCAGAAACTTATGCTTCTCAATATTTAATAGTTTTCATTTTCCTGTAAATCAAAATATGAAATTGCTTAAGTGATTACGTGCTTGTGTTTTAATATAACAAATTAATCCAATTCACTTGTCTGGATGCAAGCTGAAGAGTAGAAGATAAGTTGGTTGGTGATGACTTGGCTATTAACTATATAATCGTTCATTTAATCAGCTTCAATTCCTTGTTGTCGTCAACAAAACTTAATTTTGTATATGCTTAAACTTGCAGGAGTTGCTTCAGTTAGAAGAAGATGTCAAGCTGTTAGAGGAGATGTATCCTCAAGGAGAAAAGGTGATGATTTTAGCTTTTTGATTAAACATGTCATGTGGCGGGTGCATATCTTTTTATTTCTCTTTGTTGATAATTTGCCCATCCTTTTCAGGCTGAGACAGCTTGGGCTTTAACTGTTCTTGGATACCTGGCAAAACTTGTGCTGGGCATCTTAGGGTAAGTGCTGACAGTCCAGTATCTAATGACCTTTGGTAAAATTATGGTTTAAGATGAACCTTGATGGTTTATAATCTGTAGCTCAGAGTATCTTCTCTCATGCAACGCCATTGCCTATTCAAGTATATGTTTTGAATTTATTCATTCCCATGTACCATAAGGGAAACAGTGAGTCAAAAAATGAGTTTATGACCTAGTTCCTGAAGAAGTTTTGATCTGAGATCTTTCATCCTGAAGCATGGAGAGGGTTTTCTAAAGTGAATAAAGGAAAATATTTTCTATGGAAAGTTTGAATAATGGAAGAATAACAACAATGGTGAAATTTGAAAACAATCTATTTCACCCAGCAAAAGGCCTGCAGCTCAAGTTGTAGGATGTGGTTCTATGAGAAAGAGTCTTTTATTGTGCAGATGACATCACTTGTGCATTGTCATTCATTATATTGCTAGCATTATACTAGATCCATTAGGATGTGGCCCACGCCAGTCCAAATTGCAACATTGTTTTTGAGAGAGGTATAGTATAACAGAGCAATTTCTATGAACCCATGAAAAGTATGTAAAGCTATATTAGCCACCAAAAATAGGAAATCCAACATAAAAATGGCTATTGGGTTCCAAATCTGGGTAAGACTATGTCACTCAATCTATTATAATGCTATTGGCGGATTCTTTTTTTTTTTTTTTCCAGAAATAAGAAGGCGTGTTTGAAACCCGTGATCTGTAAATATTTGTTTCTTTATTTGAATGTGCGCATTTATTGTTGTTGTTATTATTATTTTCTTTTTATGGCTGGAGATTACTTTTCAATCTTTTTTTTTTTCAGTCAAATTATCAAATCAGTAAAAATTTATTGTGACATGTTTTACAATTTGAATTCTCAGAGGATTGGGTCTTACAAGGAAAATATTCTTGCACATTTGAGACTCACTGTTGCTCTCTGTAGTTACCATGAACCATCCTGTTGTCCATCCAGTGCATATGGAGTTTCAGAAGGTCCAACCAAATTTTGTTGACAAATCTTTTTTGTTTGCTGCTTTATTAGGTTGATTGTTTCAGTTGCTTGGGTGGCTCATATTGTTATATACCTATTGATTGATCCACCTCTTTCTCCTTTCCTGAATGAGGTTTTCATCAAGTTGGATGATATATGGGGTAATTTTGATATTATTATTTTTCATCTGTTTTTTCACCCCTCTTTCCAAATTTCTTAATGAATCTTATCTCTCTCTGTTCTGCAACTATGCTAGGTCTTCTGGGTACTGCGGCATTTGCATTCTTCTGCTTCTACCTTCTGCTTGCAGTGATAGCCGGGGCAATGATGCTGGGCCTGAGATTAGTTTTCATCACAATTCATCCCATGAAGTAATAAATTTTCTGGAGGCAAAATATTTTTCATTGTTATTAATTTTACCATCTAAGTAATAATTTGTTTGCAGATTTTATTTTATTTCATATTTTTGATAGCTCATTTATTGAATGGACTTGTCTTACAGGTGGGGAGCCACTCTAATGAACTCCTTTCTATTCAATGTTGCCCTTATTCTTCTTTGCTCCATTAGGTTTGCATCTATTTCCCTTAAACGGCTTATATATGCAACAATTGGTATGGTAATCTATGATATTGCCAAAAGTAGCACATTGTTTTGATTTATTACATAATTCGACAACAAAAACTTAGCAACTCTGAACCTTTGATCCCAATCCCTCCACCCTTTTCTTATTACCATTGAGAATGGTGAACTTAGCAACCAGTATCCTTCTCTTCCATGTTCTCAACCAATGATTGAACTCAATTCTTGCCTCTTGAATGAGAACTGAAATACCGATTGCTCGAATTCCCCATGCCCTGTAATGAAGGATAGGAGAGAGGTAGCACTTAGCCAACATTTCCAGTTCTGATCATTTGAATCCATTTCAAAACTCATTCACCTATTCTTCAAGCATCTGGACTGCCAATAACATTTTAAATGCATTTCTATGCAATGAACTATTCATTTTGCAGTTTACATTTTCTTCTTCTTCTTCTTCATTTTATTTTTATTTTTATTTTTAATTCTTCTTGAATGATGTTTTTTGCACATGAATATTTTCTTTGTATGTATAAAGCGTCTAAGGAATTGTGGTAATTATAGCACACTAGGAACTTAATGATGCCAATGTTGACTTTTCAGTGTGATTCAGTTCTGCGCTACTGCATTTGGCTACTATGCTCAAGCAACTGCTGCACAGGAGATTTTTGGCCACACATTGCAGTCTCTCCGAGGAATTAAATATTTGTATAAGTAAGTTGGAACATCAGCATTTTTCATACATTGTTTATTCTGATTAAGCATGTATACTTCACTGATTTTGTTGGATAATATTTATTGTATCACAGGTATAATGTTTTCCAAATTGCATTTATTGTCCTAGCGGGTTTGACTTTCGTGTATTATACTGCCTTTGTAAGTGTTAATATGTGATTTTACTGTTATAAACATTATTGGCATTGTTATTTTTAAAATACTCTGTTATTGTGTCTCTAAATGGTGATCCTGGCTTTGGTAATTTTAGGGATGGAGAAGAAAAAAGCCAAGTGGCAGATTCCAGCTTTCTTCGTGAAGCTCGTTTTTGACCGATAGTGCATGCACCCAGTTCCAGTAGAGTTTTGCTGTTGTATGATCCCTTGGGGAGTATTGTTTAAAATCTGGATGCATGTCTGTGGCTTAGTTTTGTTTAAGTTTGAAAGGTTTAGAGAGGCAGGCCGAGGTCATCTGAGTAAAATTGGGGGGCTATAGTGGGAGTGGCATGGTGAGTGCTGCTACTGTTTCTTCTTGTTTTCCATATTTTGTATGTATTATTCTTTGTATGGATGATGTTTATACAGTGGCTTGGGCATGTACGAGTTACTCTTTAGCACGCATGAGAGATGGGTTTGTATAACTTCTCTTGATGTAATATAACCATTGAAAACAAAAAGGATTTTACAGTTAACATGATCATGTTTACGCTTTGTTGTCATTGATGTACTGGAAGATTTTGAGCCCCATGGAATGAGAGAATTAAATTGCTTCAGGTGATTGTCGAGTTCCACATTAATGGGTGTACGGATGCTATTTCTGCAAAATATAATCTACCTGCAATATTAGTGGGTAAGAATCTGGGTGTCACTAGGGTCGTCGTGGCCAAGGGCATATTTACCCAAGATCTTTAGTTTTGAAAAGGCCGTTTTCCAAATTGAAAATTATAAAATTAATTTTCTAATTTTTGTAAAAAATTATTGAAATCTCCTTATGAGCATAGAGATGGGCATTGCATACCAGAGTAAATTCATGTATCTTTATTAATTAGTAAAAGTTAATCACACAAAAAGATGATTCATAAGGCATTGCATACCAGAGTTTATTTGATTTATTTTAAAATTTAAGAAAATTTTGATTTATTTATTTTTAAAATTAAAAAATATTTGTTTACTTAAGAAATAATGATCCATACATTTTAAAATTTTAATTTATTTTTTTTTATATTTGATGAAAATTTTTTGAAGAATTGTTTACTATTATTACATTTTGCCTTTTGTTAGAAGGAAAAAGCCAATTATTTTTTTGGCATAAGCCGGCGAAGTTGGACAATCATTTTCATGGTGAGCAGCCCAAAGAAGGTCTGATGCAACTTAACTTGACAAGTGAGCTTATATAGGACAGGCCCAGCTTAATCATCTCTTCTCTGATGCTTTTACCCAAAATCTCAGTTATACTTTAAATATGGACATTGCGCTCTTCTCGCCGTCTTCGCTTTTCGCCGACGATGATGACTCCTCCAGTGGTAATGATATTCACAATTGCTTAATTGTTCGCTTTCCGCCCTTGTCAAGGGATAGTTTCGCTGCTGCTGCTGCTGCTTTTTTTAAAATGGAACTATTTTTTTTTTCCTCCCAGTTGAGGAAACGGATAAATCCCAGCAAAGCTATGAAGAGAGAAAGCACAGCTTTCCCGGAATGGTAATTCATCCTTGCCTGGGTCACAGCTGGAAGTAATAGCCTTTGATTTTTGTTGGTTTCTTTAGTTGGTATTGGATATTCAGTGTGCACATTTTTTGTTATTAAGTTCACTTACAGGGAGAGGGGGAGGAGAATCAGTTGCATAACTGTTTAGCTGAATGCTCTACATTCAACTTTCAAATCTCTTCTTTAAATTGTTAGATTGCTGGATTGGGCAGCATGCGTTTTGGTTAGCTAAAGCAAATTCTTTGTGGAGGTTGATTTTCACTTTTTCTTTTCTTTTTGCTTAAAGGATTAAATTTTGCAATCTATAGTCATTAAAAATGAGACCATACAAAAGACTCCTTGAATTCAATGCTGTCAACATATAACACAATTGTTTCTTGCTATTTGAATCTGAAATTAGGGGATGTAGACATTGATAGGGTTTGATTGAATAAAAGGTGTTGCTGTTATTGAGTTCAATTTTTTAGGCCAGTAGATGAAAGGAATTAGATTTGGAATTTCAATTATTTGGGTTTGCTTTACTAATTTATGCTGTTTTTCAATGTGAGGATATTAGTTGTTCATGTTTATGTAATCATTTTGCGTATTATAAAGCAGCTTGGCCATTCTGTTTTAGGAATGGTTGGTTGAGTTCTCATGATCATCAGTCTTCATGGTATGTCTTGGCTTTTATGCAGGATTTGCTCATTCGAGAATTTTCTTTCCATCAGCTGAATGCTAATTTACTCTGGCCAGGGACATTTGCATTTGCAGAATGGTTAGTTCAGCATAGATCACATATAGAAGGACGCCGTTGCATTGAATTGGGCAGGTACTATCCCTGTTTCAGTTTCTTCCCTTTAACATTGCGATTCATTAGTATTCCTCACATCTTTTGCACCTAATATGATCTTTGGCCACATTTCATCTTTCCATGCTGTTGGTATCCTTTTCTCCTTGCTTGTATGACCTTAGTTTAACAGATACTCTTCCATGCTACAGATGATGTGAATAATTTTATTCTATGGCAGTGGCACAGGAGCTTTAGCTATTTTTCTTAGCAGATCATTTAATCTTGATATTACAACGTCAGACTACAATGATCAAGAAGTCGAGGAGAACATAGCTTACAACTGTGCTGCAAATGGAATCACTCCTGTCCTTCCTCACATAAAGCGTGAGTTCCCAAGTCATCTAGTTACCTCATAGAAGATATTCATTGCAGTTGTGGCACAGCCATTGGTGACATAATTTATCATTAGGGCTTAACTTCTTTAAAGTTAATGTGCGTTATAAATAGAATTTCAGGTGATAGGCAACTTATTCAGAGTAATCTCGTACAGATCTTTAACTAGGTGGTTTGCCGTATGATAACCTCCAATAATTTAATGATCTTGAAAGTCATACAAGCTCCTGGTTTCTCTAATGGTTTAAGAAATGTTAATCTTAGTATTGGATAATATCATGGTAGATCCAACGTTTTCTCTATCTTTTTCTTCTTTTTGGATCATATCATTGTAGATTTAATGTTTTCTCTATCTTCTTCTTCTTCTTCTTCTTCTTTTTGGATCATATCTATGCAGATTTAATGTTTTCTCCATCTTTTTCTTCTTTTTTTATATTCACAGTATTTTTATGGCATTTGATGTTATTGAACTAGAGTGTTCATTTGTTTACAGATACATGGGGTGACACATTTCCAACTTCCGATCCTGATTGGGACTTGATTATAGCTAGTGATATATTATTGTGTAAGCTTCTGTCTATCAGCTTCTAGAAATGTGATTATGTTCTTCGCAGTGGAATGGAAGCATTTAAATTTAGTCAATTATTGTTTTAGAGTTGGAAGTAACTTTCAATTAAAGTTAGGAAATGATGATATTCGAAAATGTGCAAGCATCCATGGGAAGACCCAGTTTGGGCTAGATTGCCTGTCTTGGGGCAATAATGTCTTGATGTGAAGTTTTTGTTCCTTTCTATACATCATGAGTGGTCTACGAAATTTCACATTTTCTTTGATCTCTTGACCTTCCTGATCTTTCTTCTGGAGTGTTGGATGTTGTTGCTGTCCTTGTGCTTCTGGATCTGGATGTCAATAACATTCTTGTTGGCTCTTCTAAAGTTTATTCCCATGTTACTTAGTGATTCTCTTATAGCTTTTGTTTTTTTCCCTCATTTCTTCCTCTACATGTTTTGAAGAGTTTCTCTGTTTGCATAACTTTTGCCTAAAAAACTAAAATCTTGCAAGAAAATAGATGAGAGGCTAATTTCATGGTAACTTGGGATGGTGTAGTAGGAGACCGCTATTTGTTTCCAGTTGAGAAATATAATGCAGTGTTTGATAGTCTCTAAATTCTAACATGCTGTTCTGATCAGGGAACTGCATATATTATATTGAAATTTTACAATCTTCCAATTTATTTTCTCATCTTCAAATTTTACAAGATATTCTTGTTTTCCCCTTCAATGCTTGTAGACGTGAAACAGTACTCGAAGTTGATAGAAACTCTTTCCTTTCTCCTCAAATCTTACAAGCCCAGAAATGACAAAGTAGTCACGACAAATGAACAGAATGGAGGTATATACTAATCGATCTTTAATTTCTTAAAGAAGAAAATAGAATATAAGATCAACCATTGTGCTGATTTTTCTTACTAATGCTGACAGGAACATTCATGGGGTTGCCCAGGCCAGCATTTTTAATGAGTTGGAGACGTAGGATTGGAAAGGAGGATGAATCTCTATTTTTCACCGGTTGTGAGGTTGCTGGGCTTGAAGTTCAGCATCTTGGATCTCGTGTGTACTGCATCAAACCTCGAGATGTACATTCGAAAGACCAAATACAGTTGGTGGTATGAAGCTGCTACATAACTGAGAAATCACCTGATTTTTATGAGTTCTATGAGGCTTAATCAAACAGTTTCATCGATTAAGAGTAGATGGGGTTGCCAGTCAAGGTGTTGCCAATGTTCTTATGAGCTGAATTAATAAGCCGACTTGGTCTGCTACCATATAGTACCTGTGAGTCTCTGACCCCAAACAGAATGGAATTTTGATCCTGATATGATATTTATGTTAGGCTTGCAAGTGGAAAGCTTAGTCTTTATATTTGGATATATATTTAAGTCTATTTGTCTGGCATAAATTAATTAATAGAAAATAATCAAAGATTAGTTGAGAAACAATGCATGTTGTTTATTTACAAGTTTCAATTTTCTTTTTCTGTAACTTTTTGTCAATAATTATATTTATCAAGAAAAATGTTTTAATCATATGTAGGATCAACTCATACAAGACATTTAGTCATATGGAAATATATATGATATCATGGGAAGAGTCTTATGTATAATAATAAGTTCATTTTCTTGATCTACCACTCACTGCTATATAATATTGGAGGATCCACAAAAGTTCATATAGGTGAGATTATATGGAAGCAAAAATGTGCTCAAAAGCTGATACCCATTATCAAGGATTATGTTTGGTGGACAATTCCTTTTAAGAAAATATAAATCCACTAACAAATTAAAGCAACAATTATTACCCATTATCATGGTAATTTTTCTATATTTAAGATAGAGTATAAACGAACGGAATTGAGACAAGTGAAGCTTCAAAGGTTTTAAATTTGATTTGTTAAAATTTTTTCAAGCTTGAATTTAGCTGGAAATTGACTCTTTTTGAGCTCGAGATAAGCTTAAAATTAATTCATTTAATAAATTAATTTTTATTGAAAATTTATCGAATTAAATCTTAAATAATTCTAAATAAATTTTTTACTTTTAACATCTTAAAGATTTTAGTTTGAAAATAATAAATTTCTCTAAAAAGATTATATCTTTTGTAATTCTAACGATTTTAATTTAAAAATAATAATTTTAATACTAAATAATTTTAGTTAAATGACTATATTCATAAATTAACTCACCAATTTATAAATAAACGATCTTTCGAGTCTTAACAAATTGAATAGGTTTGGCTCATTTAAAAATTGAATCGAACTAAATTGAATTTTAATCAAGTTGAACTTCGAATAACTTACGAAATTTTCATTTACAATGCTAATTAATAATAACATTTAATTATAATATTAAAATGGGGATATAATATTTCATAACATCTTAAATCACCTTTTAACTCTAGTATGTTTTTCAAAAGGTCACAAATTAAAATATAATATCATATTACAATAGAGATATAATATCATATTATCAGCTCGCACCTTTTACTACTGCCACAAATTTTACGAAATATTTTTTCAGAGCTTATAAATTTTTTTGAATTGAATTATACTTCAAATCAATAAAAAAAAATATATCCAAAACTAAGCAAAATATATTAAACTTTTTGCATTTTCTTTTAGTGGTTGGTATCGACTAATTCATAATATACATATTTTAATGTATATAAGAAAAGGAAAAGAACAACACCCATTATACCCTAAATCATACCTGCTGGTTCAGAAAAGACAGAAAACAAACACTGATCGAAAGAGAACATAGTACTCCAACCATCCATGGTATTGAGCTTGTCCTAGCAAATATTACTGTTGCTAAGAGCTTGTCTTCTTCTAAATTATGAAAACTAAGGCATGTTATCTCTTCAGATTGGTGTGATAAGGATCAATGATTGGATATATTTTAAAACGGAGAGAGGGAAGCTTCCGAGAAGCCGTGTTCACACATGCAAGTAGGGCAGAAATTATAATAGAGCAATAGGAGAGTCCTCCGGCAGTAACAACTATAGAATAATCAATCTATTTTAGAGTTTTAATAATATCAAAGAGATAAATGAGTGTTGAGAGAGTCATGAAAGTTGATGAATGGAAGATTTGATCATGTAATCATAAAATGTTGTAAAGGTCTTTCAAGTAAAGTTAGCTTAGGCTTGGATTCTTACTAAATGTTATGGGAACTCTGATGGGTATCATGCTTCCCCATGATTTTGGCACATGATAAAGGTGATATGGGAGCTATAAACATGGTAATGATCAGTGTTAGAGAAGGGTTCTAGTAAAATATTTATAGTAACAGTGTTATATACAAGTTAGTAGGTTTTAGATATTATATATAGTATGCTATGTACTTGATCTTTTTCTTTTAAAAAAACATATCATTCTTATTCGCAAAAACATCTAAATAGATATATAATTATTGAAATTTAATGATAAAATATGAGTGTGTTTGATTGGTTTGTATCCGAATTATTATTATATGTAACTGTCTTTGAAGATTTGAAATAAGGGAAATTTCTGGGAATGTTCCTACGCACCAAAGTGCTGTTAGGTATACGTACCTCTTTCGGCGAGAAGTACCGACTTCTAAACACAATCACAAACACAAACGAAAGTGAAATTGGATTATTGTAGGGCGACAATACATTTATTCATCAGCAAGTACTTGTGTCCAAGTTGATAATGGCTATCCATCAAACGCATACATCAGACGACGTGCATGTATGTGGCCCTCATAATCGTTTGCCTTTCAGAATTTGTTATTCCGGTTCATTGGGACAGGACAAGCTTACAAGTACAGGTTCCTCGTTCTGTGCTGATTATGCATGTGGTCTGCGATTTTCTATGTAGTATTTACGGCTCTTCAGTTGGAGAAAAAGATACTTATACGGGTCTGAATTATTGGGTGTACGTTTTGTACGTGAGCATTCTCACTGTCATAATTGACTATTCCTTTTTACTTCATCGCTTAGT
>CAOGCB010156042.1:0-13730 GCA_948266635.1 Cnidoscolus chayamansa
ATTAGCTTAGTCAATTTGATGTTTAAAACAATTCAATTTTTTTTATATAAACTCTGTATAAAATAATTAATATTTAATATATTCAGTATTTTATCTAAATTTAAATCAATAACATAATCTTTAATATGTTGCTGAATCTTGGCCTCTCTAAATGTTTGTAAATGTTTCAAATGGGTATATGGAGGAGCTTTATCCTCTGAACTCTTTATTTATTTATTTATTTATTTTTAAAGATCTTAGATAAATATAATAAATTTTAGGGAAATTTAATATTTAATTATATAATTTAGCGAAATTAATTTACATAATATAATATTTATATAAAAAACGATATTTACATTAAAAATTATTATATATTTTATTTTCTCTAATATTTGTATATAAATAAATATAATAAAATTCTATTTAACCTCAAATATTATCTATATCAATATCATTAAAATTTTATATTTTATCTCATATAATATTTTATAATTTATTTTAAATATAATTATATTCATATTCGAATTCAAAATCATGTTCGAATTGCAGATTATATTCGAATTACAGATCATACTAGATTATTTAAAAAATGATAAGATTTACTAGATCGATTTTATATGTATAAATAATAATATTATATCAATTATTATATAATTTACTCTACTGTATTAATTTATTTGTATTCAAAATTTATTTATTTTTTTTAGTATTAAAAATTTAATTTACTGTATCAATTTATTATATATAAAATATAAAATATGTTTAATTATAGCATATATTGATATTTTATTATTTTTAATTTTTTATATAATTTTATATTATCTATTTATTTATTTTTAATTTAATGTTATAATATATATATATATATATATATATATAAAGTTTTATTTAATAATCATAAATATAATTAAATAATAAATTATAACGTTAAATATTATTAAATAATTATTTTATATTTTTACTGTTATATTCAATTAAATTATTAATAAAAATATATTAATTATTAAAATTTATATAAATATTATAAAATGATAGAAATTGAAATAGTTATAAATAAAATAAATATTATATTATTAAATATTATATTAATCATAAATAAAATAAAATAAAATTTTTTATCTAATTATTATTAAAATAATATAAAATAAATAATGTAAAATAAAAAGATTTTATGAATTTTAATATATAATTATTAAATTTTTATAATTTTAAAATTACAATTATTTAATCTTTATAATTTTAAAGACACAATATTTAATTTCTATAATTTCAAAATAATAAATATGTAAACTAAAATTAAGTAAATGAACTAAATAGAAAACCATATGAAAAAATATGAAAAATTTAATGCATTTTTTAAAACAAAAAAATTAAGTAAAATTTTTAATGTATTTTGTTTTATTAAATCACACAACTTAAATAATTGGTCTATCACATGTTAAAAAAATCATTTATTGGTAACCATTCTATCACTCACCGTCTATTAACCACTCTATCATTCATTTTCTGAGAACCACTCACTATCTATAACTAACTACTATCTATAACTAATTACTATCTATTATGTAACCCACTAAGTATTATCTTTGTATAAAAATAGTTCAGATTCTCTTAGAAAAGATAATTTTGGATGGATTTCTTCTCTAATACATGGGCTTTTTTATGTTATTCATTTGGACCTGACTTAGGCGTTGGAGTGAAAATTTTCACGAACAATATCTGTGGAAACTGACACAAAAAATCATGTTATCCCTTTTGATATCCCTTTCAATATCCACTTTAAAATGGTCGGTAATCCACTACACTATAAGGTGGACTATAAAGTCATAAGGTGAATTGTCAGGCCGTAAGTTGAAAGTCTATCATGCCGCAAGGTGAAAGTCCATCAGGCCACAAGGTGTACGTCAGGCTGTAAAGTGGTCTACCAAACAATAAAGTAGTGTTATTGTAGACTATAAGATTCACAAGCCTAAGTCAATCTCTTAGGCACAACAAGATTTAATTCATTAAAGGTGATTATCTTTGTGCTAAATTTCCAAGTACGAACTATTTATCTTGCTAAATTTTCAAGTTTCAAACGTATGAAAATTTTAATTACAATATATTATTTGAAAAATATTTTTTTTGTTTAAGTAAATTGAATCTAAAGATTCGATCTCATTATTAAAAAAGATCTTTATTGGTAACCACCCTATCACCCACTATTAATCATCCTAGCACTCATTATTAACCACCCTATAACTTACTACCCACTATTTAATAACTGCCACTATCCACTTTTTGATAACTACCTACTATCTATTATCCAACCATTAAACATTATCTCTATATAAAAAGGGTTCAGCTTCCCTTGGAAAAGGGTGATTTTGGAGGGATGTGGTTTTTTTTTCATTTATTTAATTGAACCTATACTGACTTAGGCATCGAAGTGCATTTTTTCTATTTTGAAGGTCCACGGCGACAGGAAAATTTCACAAACAATATCAATAATAATCCTTTCAATATAGAAACAAGAACACAATAAAAATTGTATAATCTTCTTGTAGATGAAATAAGGCATTAAAATTATAAAGAAATAAAAATTTTACTCATTTTACAAGCATAACCTCAATAACACCTATAAGCATAAAGTTAGAAGTGTTATCAAACGATTTGAATCAACTCAACTCAAAAAATTATACAAGCTTGAATTCAATTTGATTCAATCTTATTGTACTCAATTTTGAGCTTGGCTCCCTAAAAAATCATTTATCATATAAATAAGTTTAGTTAAATCACAATTCATTATAAGTGAATAGGATTGAGATCTATAATTTTTATAACTGATTTCAATGAGTTGACATCCATAGCTTTTACTTCCTATCATATTTGCGTGAGCTTTTAATTCTTATTTGGTGAGGCGAGATACAAGAGGAAATTTTGATGTTGCAATATGCTATGAAAGTTAAAAAATATATATATATATCCACAAAAAATTATTTGAGTTTCAAAATATTTAGTTATTCTAATTGGTTTTAAATAAATTTTGTAACTATCTTCGAAGTTGATGTATGTTCTTCATCAGGGTTTGATTTGTTTAAATTGATGGTAATGCTATTAAGTTTGAGGAGGAGGGTTTCTCTTCTTTAATATTCCATCATTTTTTTAGTTAAATTTTCAATTGATTAAAAAAGTAAATAATATTTAAGTTAACATTTATCACATCATTTAAAATATGGACTTATTTGATTAAGAGTTTTAAATATAGCTTATTCTATTTCAATAAAAGAATGAGTTTATTTCGACTTTTTTGATTTGGTCCCTATAGAAATGGATCAAGACTCAAGCTTAGAATAAAGAACCTATGAAATAGAAGAGGCAATAGGAGTGGTTAGTTTCCAATGCCACTCTAATGCTTAGTGCTTAAATTAGAGAAAAGGAGTGGGAGATGTCAATGAGATGGACTAAAATACCTACTTGGTACCAAGAGCTACATTTATATTGGATCTCTGGACAAGAGTTGATCTCCTGATTGGATTAGAAGTGTAACATCCTATTTTATGTAACCTTAAATGAATATGTATAATTTACAAGTATGAATGAAAAAGTATGATTTATTAAGAATAAGATAAATAAATCATAAGGAAATGATAAATAAAATTAATTAAGAAACTTAAGGTAAACTTGAAGGAGAAAGAGAGAGAAGCAAGAATGGGAAAGGAAATACATGTCTTGGCCGTGAGAGAGAAGCATATTTTGATGGGAAAGGCTCGGTCAAGGGTGTATTTCAGTTGAAGTATGTATAACGGATTGAAGGGTGAGAAAAAGACTAACACGTCTGTCAAATGAAGGTAAAAGTTCAATCAAGGATTAGAGTGAGATATGTATCTCGGTTGGAGGGTGGAGAAATAAGGAGATGAGTCACGGGTAGATAAAGGCATGGCTCGGTTGGAAGAAGATGGAAAAGATGGACAAGTTGTCATGGTTTGAAGAAGGCGTGATAAGGATGGTTTGGTCGACATGGGCAATAGATGAATGTAACTCTGTTGGACATGGACATCAAAGGTTTGGTTCATGAGGGATGAGAAGGGAATAGTCCCTTGAACATGATTGAGAGATATGGGACACAATTAAGGAAGGATGAAGATTCGATCATGGGGGTTTACAAGAGAGGTGTCTCGATCTAGAAGAGAAAGAAGGGAAGAATAGATGAGAGAAAAGAAGAATGGCCCATGGTGTCTTGGTTGGAAAGGAATGAGTTAATTAAGAGGAGATTTCAGTGGATATTAAATGTAAGTCCTAGTTTAAGAAGTGTCATCTGTCAACAAGAATGGATTATTGGCATTACCACTTAATCTAAGATAAACACATGTCCTAAGTGAGGATTAGGTGGCAATATAGTGGGAATATAAATACCTAAACTCACAATTATTCCTTGTTTTAGAACAAAAGAAAGAGAGATAGATAAACATTAAGAGGATTTGGAGTTGACAACTAAGAGAGGAAAACTATGGTGGAAGAAGAGTTTGGCTTGGTGAACAGTAAGAAGGAAAGGAAGAAAGGAAGGAAGAGAAAGCAAAAGAGAGAAGGAGGAACTATATATCCAGGTTAGGTGATATAATTGATAACATGTATTAGGTGCTATATGTTATTTGTATGTTGTTAATATTATGTGATATAAAAATAATGAGGATTGATTAAAAGATTTGAAAAAGAGATTAGTTCGATAAGTTATGATTAAGGATTATAAGAATAGTATAACTTACTTCTATACATGGTTAGGTTTAAAGAAAGGTAATGTTGAAAATATAAGACTTGAATGAATAATATATATATGTGTGTTGGTTATAAAATGCATGACTTCTGTGTAATGGTTCGGTCAAGATATAATTATGACATAAATATGGATAAATTGAAATAGTAGTATAAGAAATCTCGGTTTGGTGAGAAATTGGGTGTGACATGTACTTTAATTTAGGATATAAAATACATAGATAAACAGTAAATGTATTTGCAAGAATTATGTTAAGAGAAGAACAAAATGGCCATTGTGTGATTACTTAATAAAAGATTGTTAGGAAAATAATGTATTCAGTCAATATTTATGTGTATAGATGTTAATACATGGAATCTTATGGTGAAATAAATGATGTGATTATGGCAGCCTTAATATAGCAGTGGAATATGATAAACAAGGAGTGCTAAATGACTTTGATGAGTGAAGCCTTAAAGTAACAATGTGTTGACCACATAAGAAGAAAACCTATTTTAATAATAACAAAACTTAATAGAATGTGCTAACAAACTTTTAAGAATTTCAGATCACATGGAGAAAGCAAATCAAAAGAAGAAGAAGAAGAAGGAAAGAGCATATCATGAAGAACAAAAGAAGACAAAATAAAGACATTCAACCATAGGCAAAGCAATGTAAGAGAAACGAGATTTAGAATTGCTAATGGATTCTCACATGCATAAAAATATTTTCAGAGCATGATTTTAAAGTCAAGAAAATTGAGTTCGAAAGATGTTAAAATTAGATACCTAATTTTAGCTCAAGGGTTAAAATTAGCTAACTAATTTTAGAATAAGTCTTTTTCAGTCTTGATAGAAAAATAAAGCTAGCGAACTGCTTTTAAAATTAGCATGCTAGCTTTTCAAAACTAGCTAACTACTTTTTGGATGAAAATAATTTTAGCAAGCTAATTTTGGACTGAGCTTCACAGAAGACTGACAACACTATGACTGTGCAGACTGTGCAGAAGTGCGACGGCTAGTTTTCTAGCCGTTGGTTGTCCTTTTGTGCTGAAACTTTCATAGCTTAAACTCATCTATATAAGCATGCATTTACTCCATTTTTTGGAAATGAAAGTGAGATATTTATTGAGGAATTCTTAAGCAAAAATTTCAGCATCTTTCATCAACTTTCATTGAGAGCTTCATTGGTAAATCTTCTCTCTCTTCTTATAGCATTCATTTGTAATTGTTGAAAGAGAGTGATTACTTTTGAAAATTCCAAATCAATATTAATTGTATTCAAGTGAGGGTACATCACTTGGAAGAGGTCATTAAGTACCTCATAAGCTAAAAGAAGTTTGAGGGGACATCAAACTTGTAGAGGTTCACTAAGCACCTGGAAAGCTTGAAGAATTGTATATGGTAAAAGAGATTGATAGTGGAGATCTCAAGAGAAAGCTTAAGAAGAGTGGACGTAGGCCATTTTGCCAAACAACTATAAATTCCAACATTTGAATTTTCTCTTCCCTAATTCTTTATGATTGAATGCTTATTAATGTGTTTTGAATTTATTAGATGATACATATTAGTGTCTAACTGATTGCCCTTGAGATTTCATTGAAGTAGATGTTAAGATTAGCAAACCTGAGTGCTTAGCTAATTCCAGCGTGAACAATAATCTATTCACTCGCAAAAATTAGCTAATTAATTTTACAATAAGCAGTTTTGAAATAATCAAAGTTATTTTTATTGGTTTGATTAGAAAACTTCTTAGAAATACTTAGCCACAATTTTCATAAAAGATTAGAGCAAAAACTTGAAAATTTAAGAAAAATAAAAAAGTTACCAATTCACCCCCTCTTGGTCACATACACTTGGGACAACACAATGGAATGTGATGAATAATGAATTTATCTGGTTGAATATGATATGAACTGATAATGTGTGATTCATTGATTATGACACAGAGAATAAGTTATGGAAAATTAACGATATGAAATAATAATTTAAGACATGGCCCCAGTTATATGATGTGAGATACAAGGTTAGCTTAAGGGTATGACATGTCATTACTCTTGCAGTACTGTCTATATATTATATGGTTATGGTTTAACAGGACTACATTTAGGTACCTCACGTAAACAGGCCCGATGCACCCTACACCATAGTTTGGCTTCGGCCCACAAACCCTTATCTATTGATTGATCCTGCTTAAATGTAAATGGGCCTAAATGATGGTTAGCGTAATAATGAATGACTTGATAATAAAAGAAATACATGTGTTATAAGATGTTAAATAATGTTTGATTTGCTAATATGGACTAATATTGTGTAATTGTTGGTAATTGTGTTTGAATTTGATTTAATTCATTATCATATGATATTTTGTAAAATTTATATTTACGAGTTATATATTATTTTCTATTATGTATATCCATTGAGCGAAAATGCTCAGTGTGTTTGTTCTTACCACTCGCAGTTCCGAGCAACATGATTGGGGATCCTACAAGAACATATGCAGACAAGAAGTTTCTGTTACAACTGGTTTATACCTATATGTTGTACAAATGATTTCTAGTAGCTGGCATGTACATAGTATTGAGTAGGGTTATAATAGTGTTTTTGTTAAATGAAAAATAGTTGAATAATTTGTAAATAAGTTATACAATGATTATATAATATATATGTTTAAAGTTTTAACTTCATCGTTTTTTAATTTAATTAACTATGTTTATTAATAGATTAGTAAACTGGTACAGGTATAGGAGGTATCCGGTTATATGTAATTCGGGTAGGGGATGTTACAAGAAGTTTTATTTAATCATCCTGATAGGATTAAAATAAACTTAGAATAGGTTTAGTCTTTATTTGATATTGCTTGTGAGCTTATTTTGTTAGAGGATACATACAGCCGACCCCAACTGGTTTGGGACTAAGGCTTGTTGTTGTTGTTGTGGGTTGTTTCATTATTCAGGTCTTTGGGCGTATAATGGCCCATTGGTGTCTACAACATCAATAGTCCCTCATATCCAAATGTTTGAATCTAGCTTTTAGTCTCCTACTCCTAGTTTGGGCTCTGAATTTAGATCTAAATATTTTAGAATGCAATAATTTAAAAAGAGAAAAGTCCTAGAAAGACTAATTATCACTTGGAGCCATTCAAGTAGGGTTGAGCAAACGGTCAGTTTAGTTTTGAATCGAATTGAACCACCAAAATTGAAAGACCAAATTTTAAAAATATACAAACCAAATCGAACCAAATAAAATGGAGAACCAAATTAAATCGAATTGAAATAGTTTGATTCAGTTAAATTGAAACTGATCGGTTTGGTTAACTTGATACACATCATTTAATTGGATTTTTTTATCTTAAATATAATTAACATATTTAATATCTAAGTTATAACAAATTTACATACTCCAAATTCTCTGTTATAGACTTTCACGTTGAATTAAATCTTAGTTTTAAATTCTCAACAATGAAACAAATCAACCAACAATCTAGCTCTAGACTTTCAACATTGAATCAAATTTATAAACAAATAGGCAATAGCAAATGGGCATGCATGGACACGAAAACACATGAAAAGGAGTGGAGATTAGAGGAGGATTGGATTCAATTTCACTAACCGGTTAGACTGGCAATTAGCGAGTGGCAACTGATGAGTGGGTGGAACTTGGGAGAAAGCTAAATGATGTAGCAGGAAGGAAAGAGAAACTAGGTGGCAGGGTCATAGAGAGGTGATGTGGGAGTTGGGGATGGGTGAGGGATCAATCGGCTTAGGCTTGGTTGGCTAATGATTATAGTTTGCAGACTCTGAAGCACGACAAGAAACACAAACAATCACAAACGATAATCGATTCGAGTTAGTCGATTATTTGACTAAAGGTTGGATCTTCTTTTCAAAAAACAACGACGAGTTGGTGAGTGGTGTAATCAGGTGCTAGTTTAGGTTAGGTGTGGTGCCAGTGCTCTAGTACCGGTGGAAATTAGGAATATGCCAATTTAGGGTTTGCAGAAGCGTCTGCATCTAGAATCAGGAAGCTGGAATTGGGAAAGTAAAGGAGCAAGAGCAACAAAATTAACCTAAGTAAGTATCAAATTCAAAACACAACATTTAGTGTTATTTCGGTTTGGTTTGATTTTACTAATAATTTTCTTACTTGGTTGGCTAATGACTGTAGTTTGTAGACTCTGAAGCGTGACAAGAAACACAAACAAATCACAAATGATAATCAATTCGAGTCAGTCAACTATTCGACTAGAGGTTGGATGTTCTCTTTCAATAAAACAACAATGAGTCAGCGAGTGGCATAATCAGGTGCTAGTTTAGGTTAGGCGTGGTGTTGGTGCTAGTGCTGGTGCTATTGCCGGTGGAAATTAGGAATATGCCAATTTAGGGTCTGCAGAAGCGTCTGTATCTCTAGTTTATGTTTGGCTCTGCATGCATTTGTCTCCCGTCTGTATCTAGAATCAGGAAGCTGGAATTGGGAAAGTAAAGGAGCAAGAGCAACATAATTAACCTACATAAGTATCAAATTCAAAACATAGTGTTTAGTGTTATTTCAGTTCGATTTGATTTCACCGATAATTTTCTTATTCAAATCGAACCGAACCAAAATCACTAAAATCTTCAAAAAATAAAACCGAACATAACCAAAATTATAAAAAAAATAAACCAAACTAAAAAAATCAAACCAAACTAAAAAATCAAACCAAACTACCAAATCAAATTGGTCTGGTCATTCTAAGAATACTTTTGATGCCGATTCTTCTGTCCCTAGCCTTTTTACAAGTCATTGGTCCTCTTCCCTCCTAAGGATATTCAAAAGGTTGTAGTGAACTCCTCGATCTAAAGACTTTTAAGGATAGGCTATAGTTGGATGATATTCACTTAGAGTTAGATTTCAAGTCTTTGTCTAGATTAACAAAAGTTATAAATTCCTTGTTTAGTATGCTATATGGGCTATGAGAAGAAAATTACGATGAATTAACTATGCAGCGAGAGAATAGTTTGGTGGTTGATAATTAGTTAAAGGTCAAACTTCACTTTCCATTTGACCATCATTCTTCTCTAAGACTGCAATACAAGTGTGGCTTGGTTACTTCCTAATAATTGATGTATTCTAGTGGCCTTTTGCTCATTGTGTTAAATAAAAAGGAGTGAGGCGAATGCCCAAATTTTTTTCCACATCTATGTGTTAAATAACTAAAAAATGATGACTTCTTCTTTAGGGTGAGGAACGAGTATACATTTTTCAAGCCTTTCATTGGGTCTGAAGAGATGGAAGGGAAATTTTTATTTTGGTCAACCTTGACGAATGGGGAGGAATTCCAAAGATTTGGACTCTCCAAATAAATAAAAGGAAGATTTTCAAGGCTTTTATCAAGGTGGAGTCTTTGGTAGTTTTCAAGCTTAAATGCTTGGCCTTTGATCAATCTTATGATGGGACTAATCTCTTAGAGATTGAATAATAACTCTACAATATGAGTCTTCATAATTTGATCACGTGGAAAGATGTGTTGTATATGGGTAATAATATGAATCTTTTTCAGACATGCAAATAACCTTTAGCTTATTGATGCTTCTTCTTAGTCTCAAGGATGATAAAGGATGTGAGGAAGGTTTTCTTTGCTACTCGGATAACTGATAAATGGAAAAGTTCATAGCAAGATGAATTCTTCTAAAAAGTAGAGGAATGCATAACTTTTATTAATACTTAAACTCTTTATGATTTGGCCAAATGCCCTTGGTAATACTGAGTCTTAGGTTTTACTTGCCTTTGGTACCTCTCCTACTCAAGCCATGGTTTCTCTTCCCTTGAGCCCTCTATATGCTTTATTAAAAAAACAAATATAGGTGCTGAGAATCATTTTATGGCAGATGTTTTAGGAAGAAAACATAATTGCTCCCTAGTGATCAGTAAAGAATAGAGTTGGAAAAGGATGGAAAACAGATGCTTCGACCCATCTGTTTAAATTTGTACACGGTTAAGGTGACTAAGAAGTTGTGGGAGTGACTTCAAGTGTATCAAAACATCTTCAAGTGAATAGAGGTTTAAAATGTGGCTCTGAGTAATTCCTTAGATTCATGATCTTCTACTAACACTAAATTAGAGGTGAGTTTGATTAATTTTATTAAGTAGGTAGGTTTTTTTTCCAAGAACAACTTCTTTGGGAGCAGCATGACCGAGACAAATTTCTTTCCAAAAAAATAAAGAGTTGTAAGATCATTTGTCAGTCCCTACCGCAAAGAAGCAAAACTTGAGAAGTAATTGGAATCTTCTAAAAATTGCCTAGCAGACACAGATATGGAGCTTCAAATTGAAATTATTCTTGAGTTGCATGTTAAGTAATTCATTTAGATGTGTAACAACTTGAATTTGGAACTGTCATCGATGTTAGAATACCAACTACTCGAAGGTCACTAGAACCTTAATAAGCCTAACATTATGTGTGCATAATCATTACTTGTAGTTTTCATGTGAAGCAATGTCATAACAAGACATGTACATAGATAAGGAATAATTAAATTCCTAACTTCACATGCATTATCTCATAACATGCTACTATATAACATCAACATAATATACATGCATTTAACATAAAAGTAAAACCTTTTCTTTTTTCCTTTCTTTAAATATAGAGATTTAAAAATATAAACATAACTCAATAAATTTTCTTAAACTATAGGCATCTACCCTACTATCACCATAGAATATCGTCTAGAGCTACTAAGACTTTCTCTTACTTCTTTACCTGCATAAATTTGGGAAATGGGATTAGAAAATGGGAAATAGAAAATGGAGTAAGCTATTTGACATATCTTAGTGAGTAGATACATAAACTATCTTACAAAACATTCATTTCAATATTCATAAGCAAACACAAATTCATTGGTAAACTTTCATTAAAATATTCGTTCTATGCTTATGAAGGCAACACCGTCAAATATTTCATATAAGGTGATTTGTCACCAGAGACTTCTATGCCTGGCTATCGAAAAGGCTTATCATGACTTCATTATGCTCGGTTGTCGAAGCAGCTCCTCAGAACTTTATTATGCATGATTGGCTCGCAAGCTCCTTAAGACTTCTGTATTCATTATGTATAGCACTAAGGGCTCCTTTCGACCACCTTAATCTTACCTATATCCATATCATAATGGGAGTCAATGGATCATCCAAACATCACCACACATAAATAATTTCACAATGCAATGAACATTTAATCGTGAGACTAATATATTCACCCTATAAATCGTGATTTGTGAACATTGTAATAGCCCACTTGAACGGACTGCTACCGGCGTTAGAGTCTCGACCACTTAAAAGTGATTGAAACCATAATAAGCCTAAACATTATATAACAATAACATTTTCCATTTCATTAATGTTTCCTTAAATATCAACATTAAACATTTGCATAAAACATAACTTTAATATTAACATAGAAATGTCGTGCATATACTGGATTTAAGTATAAGACAACACAAGGAATATTTAAATTCCTAATATAGGTGTCTTACATGTACCTCTACATGTCATCATAATAAACATAACATATAGTACTTTAATCCAACATAAAACATCAATTTACCTGAGATTATAAAACATATCTTAAGTCATAAACATTGTATTCTTATTTCATCCTAGGGGAAAAATACGTAAAGTATATCTCAGTGACAAGTCCAACTACCGCGCGATTTCTATTATGTCTTGCATACCTGTGAAAAATAGGAATGTAATGGGAGAATATAAACCAGATAAGCTATTTTCAAATAGCTTTGTGAGTAGATACTGAAAAGATATACATAAAAACATTTCCTTTTGTGCTCGTGAACATGCAACATCATCAAACATTTGACCTTAAGTAATATTGTCACTGAAATCCCTCAATAGATCCAATTGGCAAGCCATCTTCCTCGAAACTACTCGAAATATAAAAATGCACCCATAAGCTCCTTTTAGCTATATGGGACTTATCATATTGTAAAAATAATATAAATATCCCCTGGAATGTCCCATCTTCACTCTGTTACTTTCGTATGACAGTCTGTGGTACATCCCAAAGGACACGTTGAACGGACAATATAAAACATATCTCAAGGGCATTCTAAGGGATATAATCCGTTGTCATAACATAAACATATGGGATCAACAATCGTCCAATATTAACTTTCATATAAACATGTAATCAATGTAATATAACATATCTCGTGATTTAATGCAAAACAACATGTAATTGCCATGATGTATGAGCATGTCATAAACATTTATCTTTTGTATCATAAAACATTTAGTTAGTATCCACTCACTTGGAAACTGATGTGCTAATGAATCCATGGTTCGTCATTGATGTCCTTGAGTTTCGGAGTACAATCTTGTATTCCAAACTTCAGATTGGAGACTCAACATTAACCTCAAGACTTGCTTAAAATAATCCCATAATCGCCCATCAAACATAGCATAAACATAATATAGACAACCCTTGCAATTTAGGTTTAAATTTCTAGGCAAAGGACTTTCAGCAACAGGTTTGGCAGCTGTAGGTCCTCCTTACAAAGACTAAAGTCCCCTTTTTGGCAGCAGAGTTTGGCTGCTAGAAGTCCCATGTGCCACTAATTTCGACAGCTGAAAGTCCACCTTTAGCTGCTGAAGCTGGATTTTCAACTTTACCTTGTGAAATGGTTTCAGTTTCGGTAGCCTAACACTACTTTAGGCTGCCGAACCTGGGTTTTGGTAGTGACCAAAACCTTGGTTCTTTACATTTTTCCATACTAAAACCTGTAATTCAACATTGCAACACTTCTAAACATTCAAATACATCATCATCAACTTCAATAACTCAACTAAACTCAATTAACATCAATTTCTACAACATGCATCCATACATTTATCATTTCATGCTTTACTCCTAAACTTCCATAATTTAATCTTTACCTTCTCGTATTTTTCATGTTTCAATTACATGCAAACCTTCCAGTCATTGCCAGTTGTACATCGACGTTTAAGACATGCATAGTCATAATTTT
>CAOGCB010156043.1:0-10234 GCA_948266635.1 Cnidoscolus chayamansa
AGTAAGTTGTGTTATTGTTTAGGAGGACTAAATGAAGTCTAAAAATTATGTATGATAAACCAATAGAAATCTGAGAATGTTAGCTACAATTGTTTAGAACATCACTTGACTAAATTAGATCATTTGAGGTATGAAAACATAGTAAGACCAGATAAAGGTTAAAACTGCAGGGTTCCAGAATCACAGTATAGGGTAGTCAGAATTGTTAGTGATTTGGAAGCCTTAATGGATAGATAAAATTATGAAATTTTGTATGAAGCTTTTTTATGATGTTAGCTACAAGTTTCATATTTGACACTTTGGCAAAAACAGAACCTAAACTGGTCAAAAGATTAGATGAAGGAGAGGTGTCACTGCAATTCTGCAGAAAGTATGCAGAAATGTAAATTGTGAGTTTGATACTCAAATGGAGTCTAAATGAGCTGAAATTTTGTGTGAACCTTTATTTATATGTTAAGTAATATCTGTAAAAACATGAGAATAAACTAGGAGGATTTGAGGTAGGAATTGATTTAGGAAAGATGAAAAGGTATTAAGGAGTGCATTGCAATTTGCAGGTTAGGTCTGCAGAAATGTAAATGGTGAGTTTGGTACTCAAATGGAGTCCAAATGACCTGAAATTTTGTGTGAGCCTTTATTTATATGTTAAGTAATATCTATAAAAAAATGAGAATAAACTGGGTGGATTTGGAGTAGGAATTGATTTAGGAAAGACGGAAAGGTATTAAGGAGTAGATGAGGCAAATTGAAGAGTAAGGAAAATATTTAAATAATCTTAGATGGTAATCAAATTGGGTAGACAACTTCTATATTATGTTAAGGAACTTCAGTTAAATTTTGAGATCAAAATGACTTGAATACATAGTTAAATGGACTGAAACTATAAGATGTTAGTAAAGGAAGTATTTTGTCGGTTAATAGACTTTAGTTGAGTAGAAAGTGACTTAAATGAACTTGACATGAGCTGAAACTAGAAGGGAACCTTAAATGTTAAATTGTTATGAAGTGTACACAATTTTAGAGCATTTAGAGTTAAATAAGTGAGGTTTCTGACTCATGGAAGAGGAAGTCGCGACCGAGGCTTTCTTAAGTCGCTGGCGCGAAAAGGGACCAAAACTAGACAGTAGCCTTGTAGAATTATTCGCAAGCGCAACTTGTTCCAGTCAAAGAGGATTTTGGAAAATGATAAGACTTTGAACATGTTTTAGGAATATAGTGTTAAACTTTTGCTCATAGTATTTATTAATACTTTTGAATGAAAAGTACCTATGTATATTGATACGAGAATTATGATATGAAATAGGTACTCGGAGCGAGAATATTCCTGAAGATCGTGCTAGAGTTAATAAGGGGAAAGTAGTAATAGGTAAGTTATGGGATCATTGTGCAATCGTGTGCACGATAATAATGTGTAAATATTTGATATATGTGATTTTTTAAAATTAGCATTTATTTGAAAACCTGGTGAGCAATTGAATTGTAGTTTGGGGCCACCAATGATATTTGATATAGAAGTGTGTTTTTATGCAGGGAAATGAGAAATGAAATGTTGAATGTTTGTGTACTTTATTTGTGATTGTGAATTGTGATTGAACTTAGTGATTGTTGGATTATATATGAGTGATATGCTTTCATAGAAATGTGGAAATGATAATGAGATTGATCATAATTAGTATGATAGATATATGCATATGATGACATGAAATGCATACAGCACATCATACATGACATGTTAAAAGGGGGATGGCAGGTGATACCAAGAAGGAACCTAGCCAAGAAAAGAAAAAGAAATGGCAAGTGATACTGAGAAGGAACCTAGCCAAGAAAAGAAAAAAGAAATGGTGGGTGATACCAAGAAGGAACCCAACCATAAGAAAAAGAAAAGAAAAGGTGGGTGATACCGAGAAGGAACCCAACCATAAGAAAAAGAAAAGAAATGGTGGGTGATACCGAGAAGGAACCCAACCATAAGAAAAAGAAAAGAAAAGGTGGGTGATACCGAGAAGGAACCCAACCAAGATATGAAAAGAAAATAAATGGTGGATGATACCGAGAAGGAACCCAACCATGATATGAAAAAAAGGGGGAATAGTGGGTGATATCGAGAAGAAACCTAACCATGGGTGCATAGCATGAATGCATCCATCTCATACATTGAGACATTGGTAATGATATTATGCATTGATGATGATAAGAGGAAATGATTGCAATGATTGGAGGAAATGATTGCAATGATTGTATTTGTAGATATTTGATGACACTTAATATGGAATCATTGTTTGTCGATGCGCATGATTTATATTGATGTTATGCATGCTATATGTGGTGTGAGTATAGCTTACTAAGTATCATACTCAGTGTTTATCTCTGATGAGCGCAGGTGAGAGTAGTAAAAGAAAGAAAGGAGATCAGTGAGCTTGCAAAGCTTTCAGAGGTAGTAAAGTTGTAATTAAACATGTATCTCAAGATTATAGTAATTTTGTATATTTGCTATTTTGTAACTATCATAGTAGGACAGAGGCAGTATTGTAATAATGATATCGATATACTGCGTGAACTTTAATATGATAACTCTGATAAAAGTTTTGTATTATAATTGAATTTTGTAAAATGGTTTGTCTTTATGAAAAGATCTTTTGGTTTGAAATGATGATGTTGTTTTCAATGTTTAGAAATGAAAAAAAAAATTCTGTAGAATTTTTACAGAGCGACGATCCAATAATATCCCTTATAGGGTGAGTGGTGATTTTCCGTAGTAGAAGTGGGAAGTCATTAGTCATTCTGTGGGAGGCATGTCATGGTGAGATGTGGCAGATTTCATGCACGCCTAGCAACAAGAGACTCCCCTTTTACAACATACTCAAATTTTTCATCATCTAAATAGTCTTCTAGATATGGCATGCTATTGCTATCAAATTCTAACTTAGAAAGAATCTCACCACTATCTCAGAGAATCATTGTCTTGCGATTGAGATATTGAGATGCAATATGCCCTAACCCTAAACACTTAAAACACTTGATGGGTGGTGTTTAATAGTTGAGGCTTGTGCTTCAATTGTAGCTTTAGGTGTAGAAACAGTTGTATTATATGATTTGTTACCAAAGTCTTTGTCTTTTCTTTCAGAACTTCTACTTTTGCTCTTTTCATCCTTCATGTGCCATTTGGACGACCAAGTTTTATTTTGAAAAACTCACACTCCACTTTTCCCTTTCAATTGCCTTTTAACTTGCATAGCCATATTTATCATATCTTTCAACTCTACATAATGGTGTGGCTCAATGACATTGGCAATTTCCTTGTTTATCCCACTTAAGAAATGAGCCATGGTAGGTTCCCTATCTTCTTCAATGTTAGCCCTCATCATTGCAATCTCCATCTCTTTATGGTAGTTGTCAACTGACATGGATCATTTTGTTAATCTTTGTAGATATTGGTGCACCTCTCGATAATAATATAATGGGACAAATCTCTTTCAAATGATCCACTTCCTCTCTTCCCAACTATTTATTGGCTCCTCATGATTCCTGCGCCTTAAGATGAGAAGCTGATCCCACCATACTAATGCATAATTAGTAAATTCAATAGTAGCTAACTTGACTTTGTTTTCTTTGGAGTAGTTATGGCACTCAAATATCAATTCCACCTTTTTCTCCCAGATAAGCTTCTGCACCATTGCGACCTTGTAATGATGGAATTTTCATCTTGATGGAATTTATGTTACTGTCTTCTCTGTCAGTATGGTCCTTCCTCCTTTGTCTCCGCCTTATTGATTGTGTATCAATTTCATTTTGAGAGGTTGAATATTCGAACTTAGCTAGCAATGAATGATTATTCCTTCGGTTAGCAATATTCCTAGTGTTATTTTCATTAGTTTGCTGCAACTCTTCAATTTACCTAGATTGTCCTGCCATGTTGTCGCGTACGTCATTTAATAACATATTCAAGTTCTTGAATTGGTCATTAATTGCTTTAAGTGTGAAGAAATGATCAACTTGCTCCTCTTCTTTATCTTGGCTCTCCATTCTTGAAATTTGGCAAAAATAAGAAATAAAAGTTGGACCTCACGCACTCCCTCATGTATTTACTCTCAAGAGGTGATTGCACTCGTGTTTCACTTAAGAGTTGGCTTTTTCCCTTTTATGGACTCACCACTCAAGCCTTTTACCTCTCAATGTTCAACTTAAAGTGTTGCACTTGATACCTAGCACACAACATGATATTGATAAAATCACAATAATAGAATTGACGAAGATATTCTAATTAATAAAGAAATACAACAGTAATAACTAGAGGCAATATGCAAACAAAATAAATAAATAGCACACGATGAAGGTAACTTATGCTAAAGATGAAAGACAATGAGTAACATGCATCAACTATGTCACTATATATGTATGGAATGCCAATAGATGAAACGAAACAAGGATAACAAAGAATCAAAATGTTAGTTCGAAATTAAAATGAATTTCACACTTCTGCTAATGGAGGCCGAAACTAAACCTAAACTAACACCCCATGCTTGAAAGCTCTAAACTAATGGAAATTAACCCAAAACAACAATTTAGGTGTGCTAAAATAATGATCAAGTTAATTCTTTGTTCAACAAATTTTACCTTTTCCTCTTTCTTCTTTTACTTTTTTTGCTTTTGCTACTGTTGGAAGTGAATTTCCATATCACATTCTTTTCTATATATATATATATTTTCAGTGGAAAAAACAGAGAAGCAAAAGAAAAAACAACAAACAAAAGCGAAAACAAACTATGGAAAGAAAGAATGCAACTATAAATAAAATAAATAATGTAAAAGATAGATAGATAAATCAAAATTTATTTACGATTAGACTCTAATACCAATTGATGCAGAACTCCATACTAACATGCAATCGGAAACTCTATCAGACAATAAGATCAAAGATACATACCAAAATTAATTCAATTGTTGTTCTACTACACCCTTGAATAATAAATAAACAAGAACATAGATAATCAAACAAGGAACAAGAATAGAATTGCCATGAAGTTACTAACCTCGATAAGATACTAATTCTTGATACAACACTAAATTAAACAAAATCCTCACAAGAATTTTATTAAACTAGTAAAATGAATTGTTCACAAAGATAATTGATTGAATGATGAGACTGCACATATGGAGAACCTTTTAGCCTTCCAAACCTAGTCCTAGTATAATAAGGTTTCCCAATCCTAATCCTAAACAAAATCCTTATCTTAACAAAAGTCAATTTCTTTCTAAATAAGGATTCTATTCCTACTCTAAAAATGTGCTGACCTATTTTTTTTTTTAGAAAAAAAAAGCTTAATCAACATTAAAATAGGCCTAGTAAATTTCTAGTCCAAAATAACAAATAGGCCTATGGTAGTTTCAGTTATTTATGTCCAAAATGAGTCATACATCCATCTGTGTGTTGGCTACTCTTCTTGATTCTTTATTCCATAGCTTTAAGTACATTTAAGAACACTTCATCTTGAGGATTATCAAGTGTTGCGTCCTTAGGCTGTTCTTCATACACATCAATTTTGTCATAAACAACTTGTTGCACTAAGTATTGAAGCGATACTTTAATCTTTTTCCCGCGACCCCTTATAGTAGGTCCAAGAGGTAAAATATTATTTTCCACTTCTTGACTCATGATACCAACTGTCACGGGGCCGGATTTTCACAAGCGTCGGGCCCGTGCGGCACTCGACTTTGTCCGCCTCTAAGCCGAGTCAGCCTTTCGCAATAGCATTCTCGTTGGGTGAAAGATTCATATTTTTATCCGAAGGCAACTAAAAGCAATGTTAAATAAGGATGCTCGGTGAATCAACTCATTTCACACACAATCGGCACACAATCGGCAACGATATTCATAAGCAAATGGGTCTACTTATTTTATTCCATCGAAATAAAGAGTTACAATAGGTGTGTTCCATCGATCCAAGTAGTAGGGGGGGAGTGACTAGGTGAGCTTCGGTGGGCACCGGGCCATCTAGCCATGTGGGCTTCGATAGTTGCTAGGATGTTTGTAATGCTTCCAATGGAAATATGTCTACATCATCTCCTTGACCCGTGTCCACATCAATTACTCAGATTATTTTCCATTCAAAACAAATATTAACCATAAAAGATCTTGAACAATCTCTCATACAAATTACATTTAAAACTAAACTCACTCAAAGCTTGAAAATCTAAAAAGAATTCATATTAAAACCAAGAGATTGTAAACTAATCATTGTGTACATATATGATCATGAGCAACTTCAAGGTAATTGGTACACTCACCTTATGAGTCTCCTTTTCCTTTTTTTTTTTTATTATCTTTCAACCTTTTTTTAACTTCAATTTCTTTCCTAATGTTTCATCTCCCTTTAGAACAAATTTATTTTCCACTATTAAGTCATTTCGATAAGTTTTGAAGCTTTAAAGAAATATATTTCACTTGACCCATGTGGACAATAAAAAGAACTATAAATGTTTGAAGAAATTTAAAAAATGGAAAATAAAATTTCTATGTGATAAGAGAAAAGAAATCAAAATTTAATAAAACCTATAATTGAGATTATGATTTTGAAGCACAACTGAACAATTTTAATGAGTGACATAACATATTTGCAAATATTGAGATGAAATTTCAAAGAAATGGAAAAGAAGTTTTTCTTTTTCAAAAATATGATAGAAGTGTAAATGAAAATGGAGGTGTATAAGTTTCTCATTTTTTGAAACGTCAAAGAGATGGTGTAATCTTTTGAGTACAAGACATTTATTGCTTAGCAAAAAAAAAAGGTCTTTGACTTGCCAAAAGGTGAATGAAAATATGTAAGAAAATATAGTGGCAAAAAAAATGAAAATAAGTTAATATTCTGATTTCATAATTATGGGAATAAACACATTTCATATAGAATGTTACAATTAATACCTCTTTTTCAGAATATTGTCACTGATTTTGCTGAAAATCTAAAAATAAATAATAAGTTCTAAAATAATGGCCTCTTATGTATTTCTTTTATTTAATTGTATTCTCATTATTTGATGTAGATTATTGTTACATGTAAATTTGTCGATGCATGCCAAAATCCTAGTCATATTATTGATGAGACAGGACATCATCGATACATATAGATTGACAAATATTATACTCATTAACTATGTCAAGTAATGGTTCTTAAAGTTGTGAGAATAACGATGTTCAAAGATAACATATGGATGCTTGTTTCAAGAACAAGTACATCGGAGACTAAATAGTGAGATATTTATCTCGTCTTGCATGAAAGAATCACATCATATTGGTTATGAATTATCCTTTGACTTGAGATCATCAAGGATACCTTAAGAATATAAGATATACTTTGACTTAAAGGCTCAATGTTTTGCCATGAAGTATCCATAGAAGAGAGATTGGGTATAGTGATAATACTTAAAGGAAATTGAGTGATCAATAGATGATTCACCAATGCCAAATAAAGTAAGGGTTTTATAGTCTTTGAAACTCGAAAAGAATTCTCTAGCCGGAGTGCAATCCTAAAATGAGTATGAATCATGGGACCAAATTAGAATAATGATTCAAATTATTCAAGGTTTTTACAACCATTGAACCATGTACACATAAGGTTACATTCAATGAGATTGAATGTAATGGTGAAATGATTTATTGCATGGTAGCCACATATGCAAGGTTCTGATCAAACCATATTTGACCTTCTAGCACCATAGGGGTCATGATGCATCGCTAGATACCTCTTGTGATCTACACATATAATAAATTCATTAAACTTGAATTTATGATTTAAGGATGTCTAAATCACATATGTGCTACCATGATGGACTGAAAGCCTAATGGGTCACACACATAAGGGAAAGTGTAAGCTTAGGTAAAAATGACAAGTGAAAATGATATGAGATATCATTGGATTAAACAAAAGATGTTAATGGGCCTTTTTAAAGAGAAGAGGATTTTCTAAGTCTTTTAGATTTAAGTATAAGCTGGAAGGGCTTAAATATTGGGCCTTTTTAGTTAAATAATTTTACTGGACCATTTTAATGAGATTAAAAGACTTAGGCGTAGTTTAATAGTTAACTAAGGCCCACTAGGTTAAAAATGGCCAGCCATACTATACATACATATTATAGTGGTCAACCACAATAGAGCAATGCAAGGATCTCAAAAACCCTATCCACCCATCTCATTCTCCTTCACCATCTCTTGGCCACTACCCCCTACTAGGACTTAGAGGCGAGTGGCGCTTGTTAGCTGCATTCCACAAAGGTTCTAGGACTACATTCCTTATGTGGATAAACATTGGAGGTGTCCTAAGAGGATTACTATAGTTTGCTACAACCTAGAATAAAAGAAAAGGAAAACAAGTAAGCTTTGGTAAACCATCTTGATTGTATGAATGATTTATGTGATAACACAATCCATGGGATCTTAGGATAGTTTAGTTCTGCTGAAATAACATGTTTAGTCCTAGGATACATCCCAACATTAGTTAGCTAAAATAGCAAAGGATCTTGGTGTTCATATTCTGCCAAAATCCAAGTTCAACCCCTGAAACTATGCTCTTGTAGGGTAATTATGGCAGTCGAAACCTGCTACTGAATGTTAAGTTTAGTCTTTGTATGGAGACTTTCGGCTACCGAACCTTGCTGCCAAAAGTCATTTGCCAAAAACTTTAACATAAGTTGCTATTTCTATTTTGATGTTATGTTGTATGTTGTTATTTGGAGATTTATGGGAATGTTTTGGAATATGTGAATGGTTCAAAACGTCTTTTCCTAACCCTGTCCATTATATACATGATTAGTTACCGAGGATTATGAACAATAATGATAGATTAGAGTATATTAATGTGCAATAGTATAGGTGACTAGATATTTATTTAAATATGATTAAAGATATAAAAATATAAATGTTTATAGCATGTTCATGGATCACGATGTATATGGCGATTGTATTAATTGTATGAGATATGATGCATTACATAATGACATCATATTTGTTAATGAGATTTGGATGACCCATTGGCTTCCATATTGATATGACTGATGATGATGGATTTATGACATGTCACGATATAAGTATATAGTAAGACCAAAGTAGCCAATAAGAGCCCTCGACGCTATACTTAATGATACAATAAAAGACTTGAGGAGCTGGTAGCCAATCGAGCATTTACGAATATGTATTTAAGAGTAAGACTTGAGGAGCTAGATCTATGGATATGAAAGCTTTTGGTGACAAATGTCATTTTGATTAAAATGCTTGATGTTATTGCATTCACTAGCATGAAATTTATATTTTATAATTATTTTTCTATATTTATTCATTAAGGTATGTAAAAGTAGCTTGTCTTTTTTCCATTTTTGAGATTTTATAGAGTTACAGGTAATGCAAAAGAGGTATGGGTAGACTTTGAATGTGTTCCTTTTAAGAGTTGTGTTCGTTGCCCCTATGACTAAATTAATGTAAAAGATGTAAAAAGAAATCAGACATAACTTTATTTAGATATCAGTAACGATATAGAATGTTATTATTATTAATGGTTATGATTTGGCATGTGCAATATAATATATATGATATATTGAAGCATGTAATAGATGACACTTATACGGTAAGGGATTTAGTTATCCCATATGACATACATGGATGCCTTGATTGATACAAATGTTTGAGATCTAAATTACTATTTTAAACATGGTATTGCTATAACTAGGTAAAGTTAGCCTTGCTATGGATGGTTGGTATTCTAACGCTAATAACAGTTCGGAAATCGTGCTACTACATCATAGATGGGTTAATAGCCTGAAAGCGTTGTAATTTTATGTTATCTTCAAAAGGCTATTTTAATTATTTTGTAACGGCTGGCTCAATCCAAATTCCCTTTATTTAGTTGTAGGGTGTTTGGATAGGATTTTTTTTTCTCCCCCTTTTTCCTTTGGACCTTAAACTTGCATTTAAATAAATTAGTAAATCTGCATCAATTTGGTAAGACTAAAACTAACCATGTGTGCTAGAAACAAATGCTTATTGGTTGTTCTATTACCAATTATATGTAATGTGTGATTAATTAGTAAGATACCTAAGGATAACTTGGTAATAAGAAAAAGGTGAATACATGATAGAAGTCTAGGTAAACTTTATCTCTCCATACTTAAAACCAATTTTAGTAATGTCTCACTATTTGATAAGGACATCGCCTAACAAAGCTAGAAAGACTTCTAAAGTATCTTGGGC
>CAOGCB010156925.1:0-10602 GCA_948266635.1 Cnidoscolus chayamansa
ACAGCAAAAGAAACCCATCTACTGTACCATGACTTCTAGCAAAATAACTCATATGGCATTATTTGGTTAATTGGTTCTGTAAGCTCTTTAAATCTTACCATGATAATTTGTCACAATATGTCCCTGTGTATCCCAAACTACTCCAGAACCATTTCCTTCAGGAATCTGCAAACAGGTACACTAGGAATGAATTTGCATTTAAAAGAAAAAAATCACAAGAGAAAAGGTTAAAAAATTAAAAATTAATCAAATCCCACACTCCACTTAATTTGGCAGAAAATCTCATGACCTTGTCAGACTTCTATATAAGTTTGATTTAGGTTCAAGAGGCTAAAAAATACAAAGACAGCAGTTGAGTGCGAAAATACCTCAACTACACCAGTTACATTTAATTGTGGACGCAATGTCACGTCAAAAATGTTGACAACAGAGTATGTGTTCTTCTCAAAGAGTTGGACAATTCTTTCCTGGCACGTATAAGCATGAACATGTCGACATGTGAAACACAATATCAAATCACATATGGTGAAAAATAAGAACTAACTGATATAGTTAAAAATGAACCTCAGTGGGGAAGAGTCCTCCTGAAGCAAAAACAGGTGGAGTCACTTCTTCAATTGTGACAGATGGGTCCCCTAGTGCTTGGGCTATTTGTCAACAATTTATCACATGTGCAGCAGCAAAGCACTGATAAGTACAATACAGTCATAAACCAATATAAAGTACACAAAAAAAATGGCAAATATGATTAAATGTGAGATTAGTTAAGATGATGGAAATCAAATGACACAATATTTCAGTCAAGGTACATCAAATATATGTCACTGAGCTTGAATTCAGTTGAATAAACAAGGGACGGGACCGGCTAAACATTTTATAAGCTGAAATGACAGAGTTTTGTATCAGGCAGCAGCAGATAGATTAAATATCTGCCATTACATAATAGAGCACATTTTAGTATCCAGTCTTCTTAGCATGTTATGAAGAACAACTCAGCTGACAACTACTATATGGAATTCAATTGTGAATATGAAATCTGAGTACATGGATGTAGGTTTTAAAAAATTCCAGATACAATTTAATAAGTTTCAGCTGACCCTGCTACAAAAGTTCTGTTACCATACAATGTAAATGTCATACCTGCTAATTACTTCATTTATACAATCATTTGATTTTTTTTTTCTTCTTACACACACACACACACACACATGTAGTGGAAAAAATACATTGATTAACTTCAATAACAAGAAATTGCAGGTCATTATGTCAATAAATTTCAAGCAATGAAACACCAATCTGATTCATTGCCTTATAATTTCAATAAGCCAAACTACAATGTCATGATCAAATATACAATTTAAGGCCTAAAAAAATTTTAAGCTTCAATATAAAGCTGAATTGTGCGAACCTGGTAAGTACCTTGTAGGATAATACCACAGATACATGGACAGACTCGTCAGCAACATTCGCCGTGTTGTGATGGGACTATTTTTGCATATTTCTTCATACACATATTTGGTGCCATCTCTAACAGCTCTGTAATTGCCAAAAGTAAGAACTTGGAACAGTTAATGCAATAGCATCACAGCACAAATGGCAGATATGTTTGATAAACTCTGCACGATAAAAGCTCTAGACAAAGACACAAGGGAAGAAGTGGGGAAGTACAGCTAAGATTGATCTCAACTATAATGATGCTCAGCAAGAGAGAGAATGAGTATTACGTGTGGAAGTATGGTAAAGAAGGAGAGTGTTTCTTGTTTTGATATGCTCTTCTGATCAGTGGGCATCTAGGGTAATGCTTGTACCAATGACTCAAAGCCTACAGTCTATATTGTATAATGTTAGAATGGAAGCTCTGGGATGCATATGAACAACAACCCATGGAGATGGTTACCAATGTGTCTTGCTCTTATGTCAAACATTGTCAACTGTCAAGATCGGTTGCATTGCCTTAGAACAATAAATTGCTAATAAATTTTGCAGCTGAGTCCTAAAGATTTTTGGAAGGGGGAAAATGAACAAAAAGAAAATATTGGACAATGCAAATATCGGAACAAGTACACGGGGTTAGAAGCTCCCCAATTAAGACAAACACAGGTCTCTCTTGTACCATATAATTATAAAGAAACTTGATATGGCGCATAATTACAACATATATGTACAGTGCCGTTTTCTCTGTCAATGAGCTTGAAAATGAGACATGATCCAAGACTGTCAGACGTTTGATTACTTCCCTAAATATTGAGAAGGTAGTTGTGCACATTGTCTAAATGCACTCAAAAACCAAATAAGAAGCATAAAAGCTAAGACTACTAAGATAGCTAAACAAATGTAAACCATAAAAAAGATAGCAAATTTCAGCATCAGCAGCAATGTGAACAAAGTGGGAAAGTAACTTTAAACATTTGGTTAAAGGGTCCATAACAAATATTGGATAAACACAGATACATGCTGCTGGTTCTGTAATCACAGACACTGAGACCCAATAACCGAGAAAGAAAAAAAAGCTTTACTTCAATGGACTACAGCTTAAAATCTAGACAGCAAAGACGAACCAATTATTGGAAAGAAAGGATAATGCAATGGTGACCTGGAAATGAAGACAGAATGGGAAGGAACGATGTAGTGGAGGGAATCGTCAGGGCAGAGAGACATAGAAGACAAGAGCTGCCGGCGACCCAAGAAGAAGCGTTTAGGGGCAATGATGATTCCATGAGGTAAAGGTTTTTGCAGTGACCAAGAATTGCATGCTAACATTTGCATCGGATAAAAAAATAAATAAAAATCAGAGAAACTAATGGCGGAGAAGTGTTTTGAAGTAGAAATAGGATGGGAAGGCAAGAAGATAAGGGGATTCAAATTCAACTATATAATCAGAGTTTTCCATCATATTCATTCTCCTCTGACATTTTCTAAATTTTTGGAATTTAATTTCTCTCAATTTAGATTTTCATAAATTTTTAAGATAAATTTATAAATTTTAAAATAATTTTAATTTATTTGATTTAACAGTGAGACCATATTATTTAAAAAATAAAACAATAATAGAAATTCTTTTTATGGGATAATGCGAATTTGTTTAGTAAATATTTTTTAAACGTATCAGCTAAATAGTTATTAAAAAAATATCTAAAATTAAAGTTAATAAATTTTAATTATAAAAAATATTAACTAATAAACATAATTAAAAAAAAAACTAGAAAAAATAATTTTAGCTTTTAAATCATAATTTAAAAAAAGAAAAGGAAAGCAACACAATGATTTTATTATTATTATTAGAATAATTTTTTTATTATTTTACATTGGAACATTAAAATTTCTTTCAAAGATAAGATTCACTGATAAAGGTTGAGATACAAAAAAGAGGCCCAAAGACTAGGCAGAGCCTTACCTACAGACCCAAACTGAGTGAGCCCAAGGCCTTATAATCAACTGAAGCCCTTTGGATCCATTTAGGATCTATGTCCACTATCTATACTAAATCACTTTAAAAAAAAAAAAAAAAAACTATCCTTTCCAAGAATTCAGAATTAATCATACAAAAATTTTATCTTTTACAAGCTGTTGTAATTTTACCATGAAAATTATTACTTTCTTTTTTATTGAAAAACGTTGCAAGAAATTGCCATTTGAGATGAATTGGCAACCATGATCGACTCATAAAAGATTATTCATACGGTTGAGATAGGATAGATTGAACTTTATAGGGACCTTCCATGGCTTTTACAATAATGATAAAGCTTTGAATAGTAACTTATCACGTAGCCATACATTGAAGGAAGGTTGCTTTCAAAGATGTTACCCTCAGTACGTCCCATTCAAAAAGGAAAAGGGATAAACCCCTAATTAATGTAAGATTCAATCAATAAATTGAGATCATATCATGTTTGATAAAATGTCAAGTTGATTATGGAACTAATTTATTTATTTAAGAGAGTTGCTATTGTTGACCCTTACCTTGACAACATATATGACATATAGAAAAATTGTAAAAAAAAAAAAAAACATAATAATAATATAATCCAAACAGTCGTAGAGATTAATACAGAATATAAGACATAGTTTGAAAGAAGTTTGTTTATTTTTGTTTGTTATTTTCATTATCAGTTTTTCAGATACTTCTATAGCAATAAATTCATTATACATTAGATGTCTTCTTTGACAAAAAAAAAAAAAAAAGAGTATGAAGTATGCATCCTGTAGTAGGAGCAGACAATGTGCATAATGAAGATATGATGTAATAAGGGAATCAGTAGTCAAACCAGCAACACAAAAGTAGTTGAGCTGCTCCTTTCTTGCTGTTTGGTTACCAGTCACATTTTACCCTTTCTACTTCCTCCACTGTTGATGAATTGCTTTATATTCAGAAATTTTTAACTTATTAATAAACCAGAGGGATTAATTAGTATTTTAATGTTTTTACTTTTCACATATTAATAGTTGTGAGTTGCGAGGAATCTCCAATAAATAGGCATTCTGACAGAGGTCACATGTTCTTATGTGACAAACAGAATGGAATAGAAGCAGAAAGGAATTGGAATAGAAGGGGCATTTTTTGATCAATTTTAATTTTACCAGGAATCTTATTTGTATTTGTTGGAGGTTGGTCCATACAGCCTCCCCCCCCGCCCCCCCCCCCATATAGTAAGTAGTATACAAAAAGCAATTCAACCAAAATATTATTATAATAATCCTGGTTTGACATTGGAAGCTTGATTTGTCATCTTCCATTTGATTTCTTTCAACATAAAATGACATTGTTTTCCATGAAAAAAGTGAATATGACTTCACATATCCCAAAATACTGCTAATTTTGTAGTCTCTTGAGATCCTTCAACTGGATTTCAACACCTCCACATATATATATATATTTAAAGGTTCAGCAAAGCAAGAGAGCTTCATTGATAACTGCTATTCCCATGGTAGCAGTTTTCAGCTTTATCTTAGCTCAACTTTCTAACCAACCTGTCTTGATTTGCGCATAAACACACTCTCCATTACAATTTCCCTGAAACGGCGCAATAAGCTTCGGTGGCAGACTCCTTCTCAGGAAGCAGATACTTGGTTTTGCATCAAGTGAAACAGTGAAAACTGTTTCTCTTTTAAAGTTTCCTGTTGAATACCTGCTTCATACATGGTCATCTTCTATTGCTTACATTAATCAGTCTTTGAGATTATCATTAATGGGTACGGTTTAGTTTCCCCAGCAGTTTCTAGTTTTCAGTTCTGGAAGCTGTACTTGCAGTTTCAGCTTTTCAGGTTTCTCAACATAACAACACCTACTTCTAAGTTCATTTCGTATCGATTTCCCTTGTACCTTTCCTTTCGTCGATTCTCTCTAGATTGAATCATAAAGGCTTCAAGGAAAGGGATAGAGAGATTGAATAAGATCATGGAAGAAAATATTGATGTTGACAGGATTGATGATGTGATGTTGCCTGGATTTCGGTTTCATCCAACTGACGAGGAACTTGTTGGGTTTTACCTCAAAAGAAAGGTACAACAGCGACCTATGCCTATCGAGTTGATTAAGCAAGTGGATATCTACAAATATGATCCCTGGGATCTTCCAAGTAAGAGAGTTTACCTTTGCTGTACGATTTTCATCTGTTTGCTTTAGTAATACTGCTTTTCATGGTTGAGTCAGTTTTCTTGATAACTTTCTGAAGCTCTATTTCCATTGTTCAGCTGCCTTTTCTGTAAACCTTTCTGTCATTTATAGCATACAGTTCCTCCCTTTCTGATGAAATTTTCACTGCCTCCTGTTTTTGCAAGAAGAGCTGGCGACTACAGGAGAAAAAGAGTGGTATTTCTACTGTCCAAGAGACCGTAAATACAGGAATAGTGCAAGACCAAATCGAGTCACAAGAGCTGGGTTTTGGAAGGCAACTGGAACTGACCGTCCTATTTACTCCTCTGATGGTATCAAGTGCATAGGCTTGAAGAAGTCCTTAGTCTTCTACAGAGGTAGAGCTGCTAAAGGGATTAAGACTGATTGGATGATGCATGAGTTTAGGCTACCTTCTATAGCAGAACCATCGCCTCCGAAAAAGCCCCTAGAAAAAAGCCTTCCTCCAAATGTAATGTTTATACATTCTATGTGCCATTATCTCCAAATACTGTTCACTTTGTTGTATGATATTTACTGAAACCATCAATTTTTTTCCTTGGGAAACAGGACGCATGGGCTATTTGCAGGATATTCAAGAAAACCACCTCTATGGCACAAAGAGCCCTTAATTACTCGTGGATTTCACAATTACCAGATGCTACAGCATCTGATATACTGAACCAAGGAACGCACCGCACACAGTTCACTTCAGAGAACATTTCTTGCACCACAGAAATCGGATCAGTGTTCCAGACATGCTCTAATCACTTACAACAAGCCACTTCCGGGAACTTTTCTGCTTTAGATATATCATCTTATAAACCTATTACTACAACAGTTGACAAGCCATCTCTATTTCCTGTTTCAAATGGGGACATTTCCAACAACTTCATGTTCTCACCAACTGAAATGTCAACTCCCAGTAAGTCTACGGTTGATGCTCCTTCTGTGCTATTGAACTCTGCCTATGAAGGGTCACAGAATCAGTTCAATGGATTCTCAATCAGTTTGCCCCAAGGTAATATGGGAGCAGAAGAAGATGAAGCAGGCTTGAGGAAGAATCTTAGTGGAATTCATGATAGTAACCAGTGGGAGACTATGAGATCCATTGGTTTCCCTTTCAGTTTGGCCTCAAATCAACCGGATGCATGGAAGTGGGATTCACCACCCTGTCATAGTGAGATGTCCTCCACTTATTCCACAAACAAATGCTATACTTAAATCCTATTAACTAGAGAAGAAATGGGATTTAGGTATAGCATTTTATGTTTGTATATCCTGCTTTGGGATGAATAGTTGGAACTATTTGCCATGTTATTGTACAGTTTTGATATATTCCATCGTAAGCACTGGGCATTTTTCTTTACTTCACCTTCCTACCTATTTCTTTCAATCCAGCAGGGGAGCTTGTCTCAAATGCTGCAGCACTCAGCTCTACTTGAAGAAATTAAGTATACAACTTGCTAAAGTTATGTTAAAGATCATTAATGTAGGTCTACTAACTATGAACTTGTTCTTCTGAACGTAACAAGTAATAATAAATTCATCAAAATTTTGAAAATGTATTACCTATACGTAATAATTTTTTCTGAAAAAGGAAACAACTGTAAAGTTCATAGAGCAAGCAATTTTGAGAAGGTAAAAAATGGTTCATCAATAGTCAATACATGCTTCGCCTGTAATTTAAAATATGATTATTTCCAGAATCAGAGTAGTAAGAAAATAATTTTGAAAACCTCAAGCCTAGTTTGTATTCACATTGTGGAGACTCTTCTCTTCTAGATTGAATATGATGTGTCTTCTGGACAAGGCTCCTGGAGCCAGCTTAGTGGGATTTTTCTTGCATATCACATCCCAAGTAATTGCAGGAGATGGCTGTCGGTGAGGTAGCAAATCTTCTTTGTTGTTTCTGTTGCTAGTTACTTAGGATTTAATGTCTATGGGCTTCAGCTGAACAGTTGGGCTAGTAGAGGTTTTCTAATCTTGTTTGTATTTAATAATTTAAATAAACAAAACAGAATTTAACTACAAGTCTATCCATCTTAGTAAAGGCAACAGGTGCATAAATAAGCACCAGAAATTCAAGGGTAAAACACGATCATAAGAAATTTTAAAATTTTAAAAAAAGTTCCAAATTTTCTTTTAAAACAATTTACCCATAATCAAAATCGAAACCAGAAAGATTGACCATTCGAGCCTTCCAGCCTAGTTCCACCATTAGGGAGACGTAGATTTTAAGGATTGCAGACATCTTCAAAGACTTGATCGAAGCAATTGCGGCTCTCAGTAGAGACACAAGTAATTATACTGGAATTATCACAAGAAGGTATATTCCAGGTGATCAAAAGAACAAAACTATCACATTAAACAACTACCTGGCAATGATCTCTTGTCAAAGTGAACCAAAAAAATACGCAGACAATCGGAACAAGCTAAAAATGACCATTTCCAAATGCAAATTCCACATCTCATTGCCCCAAAATTTCTCTCTAACATCTCCTAAAATGTCTTTTCTTTAACATCCACTCATCTTTAGATCCTTGAGGCTTGCTTCTCCTTTGCCTTCTGAATCTTCAAAACCTTCTTCACAATCTTTTGCTCTTCCACCAAGAAGGCTCGGATGATCCTACAGAAATGTAAACAACTGCTTAAACCATTTGTCATCACCTTGAAAATTAGAAAACAATCCAGCAATATCTCAGGGTCTACCTTTCCCTAACAGCACCTCCAGACAATACACCACCATAGGCACGATTAACAGTGCGTTGGTTCCTGGACAATCTAGACCTCTTGTACTCAGCAGGTCTCAAGTGAGGAATCTGGAAATAAGAACAAAAAAGAAAAGTTGAAACCATATCATCTGGAGGCTCCGTAAGGATTTCATAGTGAGTATAACTATTTGACTAGGCGTTAATTGTCTAACCGGAAAGTGGGAAGGGGCACAAAAGGAAAAGAAAATAACAAAAGTGACTGGAAGAAAAGCTCACAAATTCCAAAACAATCCAAACATACAAATTTTACAACTCTGCAGAAACACAGTGACTAATAACATAAAATAAAAACAATATATGAGCAATGGAAAAATGTAAAGTGAACATAATTTATCCGAAAAAAGAATGATGCCCTCTATGCTACTAGAAGCATAATAGAAATGGCTAAAATTAACATCAAGTGCGACATAAGATGATAAGAAGTGGAAACAAGGCTGTCTAGCATAGGCAGAGTACAGGTATTAGTTAGAATCTCATTCTTTCACATTTCTACCAATGACAACCCAAAATCACAATTTAATTTCTGTAAGATAAATCAAAAGAGTTAAAAAAATTTTGACAATGAAAACCATTCGAAAGGGTGATAATATGTTTAATTGTGTCCACTATCCAAAATCATTCCTTCATTGAAATGATAGAATATGTACAACATAACAGTCTACAGCGTGTAATGGATATCCAACAGTTTAATAAAATTATTTACACAAACACACTCAAGTAATAGCATGAGTCTAAACATTTATCATCCGCAATTGGAACAAAACAAAGATGCAATTGCAAATTGTGACACCAAAAAAAAGCAGAAATATCACAACATGCATTTTTCATTTTTAAAGTCACAAGCACTTTAGTTACAAGGAAATGAAACCCAATTGTTGTAATCTACATCATATTCTCAAGATTTAGGTCTATCCAGAAATGACCCACAAGGATTCAGAAAAAAATAATAATAATGAAGCAACTAAGCTTAGATTAGATCAATGAAAACACATACCCCTTGAATTCTCTTGCCAGAGACCGGACACTTAGGTCCACTTGCTCTCTTCTTGGTGGTCTGATACACCAATTTCCCGCCTTCATCGCAGAAAAAGCATTAATCCAATTAGTTCCCAATCATAAAGAAAACAAATTCAACAGCAATTGGGCATTTAAGTATATATAGTAGAAGAATACCAGGGGTTTTGACGATGCGGTGCTGATTAGATTTGGTGGCATAACTGTGCCTTTTCCTGTAAGTTAGTCGCTGAACCATTTTGTCCCTTCTCCAATCTCTTCTCAGCGTCTGGTGGTAGTGATTGTATGCTCACACGAGAGAAAGAGAGGCCGAGACCAAAAGCGTTCTTGTAGAGAAAGTACATAAATAAGGTATCGTGTTTGTGGAGCCCTAGATCTGAGGGCTGTTACTGCGAGGTGTTCCCTATCTACGGTTAGGATTAAATGGAAAGTTTTAAGGATTTGCAAATTGACCTCAAATTTTTGCTATCTATATTTCTATACTATTACTTCCATAATACCTATAAATATCCATTCTCTTTATTTATTTATTTATATATTTTTATTATTAATATAATTTTAAAATTTTTAATAAATAATTTAAAAATAAAATAAACAGTTTATATTAATAATTTCTATAAATTTTATTAACTTTATCTATAATTTATTATATAAAATAATTTATATCTTTATTATTAAAATTAATTTTAATAATTTTTGTGGTGCATCGCGTCCGATTTCTCCACCGCAAGTGTTTGAAAATTCAGACTGATCTATTACTTCAACTTTTTCTCTTTCGTTCGCTGCATCAGTTTTTCGCACCGGACTGCTTCTCCTCCTTTCAACTCTACTGCACGATGCTAAGCCTTAAGAGCTAAAGAAGAAGAGATTAAAAGAAAGAACTCGAGGCAGGAGAGAAGGTACACTCAATCCGAACTAAACTGATTAAAGTATGTAGGATCAGAAAATTAGTTTACGCTTTAGTTGAGTTTCCTTTTAACAGGAGGAAATTGGTTGGTTTTATTTATTTATTAAATAACGAAATATTAGTTTCAAAATGGAAGGATGTCATTCATTTTTCACAAAAAATGAAAAATACCAGAAACTTGCGCCAAAGTTTCTTATACTCTTTTATTAAAGGTTAGCAAATGAAACAATTCTTGCATGTTGCAACAGATAATCATTATGATGTTATCTTTATGTATTTTATCCAATATATTTCTG
>CAOGCB010157062.1:0-37922 GCA_948266635.1 Cnidoscolus chayamansa
GACTTAAGAAAAGATTTTGCAAAGATTTGATTCATATTAATTGAGTTGTTGTTCTCTATCTATATGAGTATGTTTAAATTATTAATGTCTCTATTATTTAGTAGATGTAGGAAATGATTATGTAAATTTAACGATTATTGCAAACATAACATAAAAAAAGAGTAATAGGTGGACAAATCCCGTTCCTCGTGGGAACGATCTTTTTATTACTACGTTGCGATCCGTATACTTGCGGGTAAATCAAGCAACATTATGTATGATTTCCCATAGGAATGTAAAATGTAAAAAATTAAAATCACATTTAAGTTATCTTTTCATAATCTCATGCGAATGATTTTATATGTTGGATTAAAGTACTTAAGTTATGTTTTTATGATGAAATGTACATGTCAATATATGGCACTTGTATTAGGGATTTGATTATGCTTTGTGTTGTCTTGTACTTAAATCCATAATATGCACGATTATATGTTAATATTTAATGTAAATGTTAAATGTAATGTTAATGGAATGGAAAAATGTAATGTTATGTAATGTCTATGACTTGTTAGGCTTTTGGTCACCTTCGAGTGGTCGGGATTCTAATGCCAGTAGCAGTTCATTCAGGCGGGCTGTTACATTAATGTCATAATATGCATGGTTATATGGGGATTAATCCCGAGTCCATCAATACATGATCCACAGAAACTAGGGACTCTAGTGATAGATGAGAGGATAATCTAAGCTCTAATGTCCAAGTGAGTGGATATAAACTCAAAGTGATTTATGACACATAAATACAAAATATTTTAGCATGCTCACGCATCATGATGTTATAGGATGTTTACATTAGTAACATGAAATATGATTTATTGCATTATTACATGATATGTGATTGGTAATGTTGGACGATCTAAGACCCCACTATGTTATGTTACAAACCTTAGAGATGTCCTTCAGATGATGCATTAATGATTTATGTTATGTTTGTATATGGTAAGACTAAGATGGTTGAAAGGAGCTTCTAGGTGCATATACGATACTTATGGAGCTGGAAAGCTAGTTGGGCATCAATTATATGTGTGGAGTTGGCAAGGTAGCCGGGTATAAATAATTATGCGGAGTTGGCTAGCCAACTGGTTCTACAATGGGGTTATGGTGACTTCATTATGTTATGTGGAATGTTTGATGGTGTTGCATTCATGTGCACAAAATATATTTTATGATTTTTTCTTCATCTACTCACTAAGATACTATAACTTACCATTTAATGTCCCCATCCCATACCCTACTTCTCTATCTCATTTTTCATAGCTACACAAACCCTACTAGAGTAGTTAGGGTATAGTGGACGAGTCTCGTGTTGTATATGTAATTGCCCCTAGGAAATGTTCAAATGTCATTATGTAGAAAGTTAAGCATGTTTAATGTATAAGTTATATTTAAATCTCATGTATGAAATGTTTAATGGATGACATATGTTGGATTAAGGTACTTATGTTATGTTATGATGTTTATGTACATGTAATGTATAATGCATGCATTAGGAATTTAATTATTCCTTATGAAATATTATGCCTTAATCTTTATGATGCATGAGATAAATGTTATGGAATGAATAGGACATGAAATGAAATGTAATGTAAATAGAATTTCAGGCTTGTTAGGGTTTCAGTCACCTTATGATGGTTAGGATTCTAACGTTGGTAGCAGTATGAAAATTTGCACTATTACAAAGTGTTATTAGAGCATTAGGTTCATAAGGTCAGACCTAGATATGAATGTAAAATGTTATAGAATATTAAGGGGAAAACATCAGACATAATACTTGTCCATTAGGAAGTCAAAAGTCCAATGTCATGATTATGATGATATATATGCTAAGTATATGATGACATGTATACTATGCATATGAAATGATTGATTATGTGAGATGCTATGTGAGTTCATGTGTCATGTGGTGACACATGAACTAAATGTTTTATTATTGCTATGTTTGTCTTTTGTACATAAGCTAATATGAGAGGATCATGTCGATCTGATTGACTATCAGTAGCACCACATGAGAATGCATGATCTCCTTAACACCTCTACAGTGAGGGAAAAATGAGTAGGAGCTCATGAGAAGATGCATTAAGGGACTCAAGCAGGTCATTTGATGTAAATAAGGATAGGGCATTTCCTTTTAGGATGTCCATAGGAGATTTTCCAATAGAGAATGTAGATAGAAGGGATAAGAATTTAGGCATGGGTATAGGAGGAGGAATGGAGGGATTCACTAGTGTTCAGGGAGCTATATTGGCTCACGGGTTTGCACCTCCACCACATGGTTATGGCTATGGGAGAGGTTATGGATATCCCAGTAGTGACACCTCAGGACACCATAACTACCCACTCTACCCTCCATACATGCTTTATCCATCGTATTACCCACCCTTTCCACCATATGGGATGGACCCCCCTATCAACGCTACGTAGGTGCAGTACTTGAGAACCTAACACCTCCAGTTCCACCAATTCCATAGCCTATTGCAGTACCAATTGTGTAACACCCTCTACCCGAATTATGAATAACCCAGATAGAGTGTGCACCTCTTATGCTGTAAGTCTTTTAATGGTCCAATTTACTTAAAAACAATTGTAAATCTAAATTTTAACAAAACATAAATAAATCCAATCAATACACGATGTATCTATTTCTCTCCATAATGTTAATACATTTCTATGTCTAGTCTGATGATCTATGTACATTCCAACTACTATAAAATAACTTGCACAGTAAGAAGTACAAACCACCTGTAGAACCAACTTTTTTGCAAATCTTTTCAGTGGACTATCTAGTCTTTTCTCTCAATTTAACAACATAGTTATTAGAGTAAATACAATTTAACATCAATATTATTATTGCATATTTATCTAGTGAATCCATTATATTCTAAACAATAAGAACTATTAAATCTACGCCTACCAACTAATCCAACATTTACATCTATCACTAAATAATATTATATTTCATTTACATCTATCACTAAATAATATTCTATTTCACATTTCCATTTCATAGTTACTGTTAACTTATTAGCACAAAATAACTTAATCACCCAATTATGTAAACACTAAATATTTTAAACATACATTATTAAGGCATATTTTATCAAGTCATAAATAGTTAAGTTAATCATTATTAAGTATCCAGTATTATGGCCCATATACATTTTTGTAGGATCGATCGATAGATAGGGAGGTTACTGATTTAGTTTAGTGGAGGGCACGTTGGCCAGTCCACGTGGGGGTACCTAATTGTAGCAACAAAAATCCATTAGAAATGCAAGATAGGCAGCTGTGGTCCCTAATACATGTCATACCCTTAAGCTAATCTCGTATACCACATCAAGTACCGGGGCCAAGTCTTACCTTATTAATTCATACCAATAATTCTCTCTCAACTTATTATCTGTATCAAATTCACTGGATTGCCCATTTTAAGTCCATAACATATTCTACTAGGTAAAATTATCATCCATTATATTTCATTGTTACTTTGAGTCCTCACACATCAAGCCATTTATCACTTTCTTATTTATCATGTTCCACTATTATATTAAGATTGCCACAATAAACCACTATTTCACATTCCATGTTCATATTTAATACTTGTTTACTTACACAATAATTATCACTACTGTCCTAAGTATAAATGACCAAGAGAGGGGTGAATTGGTCACTTTTTCAATTCAATCAATTTTTCAAGTTCTTGCTCTAAACTTTTATGAAAAATTGTAGCTATATACTTCAGAGGTTCTATCTAATTAGCTCTAGGTATACTTGCTTGGTTAATATAATTCTACATAAAAAAAATTAGGTTGCTAAAATTTAGCCTATAAATAAAGTTACTGTTCACGCTGAAATTAGCTTGCTAAAAATATGCTCTGTCCAGAGTTACTGTTCAAGCAAAATTAGCAAAGTGGTTTGGTTTGCTAAAAATGTGTTACAACTTAGTGAATTTCAGTGTACATTTAATATTCAGTAAATTTCATTAAATTAACAATATAACACACACCAAATAACTTTAATTGAAAAGAGACAAGGTCAAGAAAAATCAAACACAGTAAATTTATAGTGGTTCGACAATGTAGCCTATATCCATTCTTCTCAAGCTTCCTCTTGAGACTTTTATCCATTATAACCTCTTTTTCTAGGCAAGAGAACAGTCGAGTACATTCACCAAGCTTCCTAGGTGCTTGATCATCCTTTACAAGTTTGATGATTCCATAAACTTCTTTAAGCTTCCACAGGTGCTTAAGAATCTTTACAAGTTTGAATTCCCCTCAAACTTCTTTAAGCTTTTATAGGTGCTTAATAACCTTTCTAAGTTTGATTTCCCCTTAAACTTCTTTAAGCTTACAAAGGTTCTTAAAGACCTCTTCCAAGTGATGTCCCCTCACTTAGACAACCTTAAATAGGTTTTGAAAAGAAGAATAATCACTCTCTTTGAACTGATACACAGATAAATAAACTATGAAGAAAAGAGAGATGGATCTGCCAATAAAGCACAAGTTTGTTGAATGAAGGCTTTAAAACAAGACTTTCAAAGTTCTCACGGATGTAGCACTTTCATTAGTTGCAAAGTGGTGTAAATGCTTGCTTATATAGGTGAAGTTAAGGCCTGAAACTTTCAGCTCAAAAAGGTGACCAACGACTAGTTTTCTAGCCATTGCCACATTTGAATTTGTGCAGTCCAGAATTAGCCAGGCTCAGTCTAAAATTAGCTTGCTAAAATTATTTTCAGGTAAAAAGTAATATGTTAATTTCATTTTGCTGTTAAAGAACACAATGCTAGTTCTAAAATTAGTTAGCTAATTTTAACTCTTGAGCTAAAATTAGGTATCTAATTTTAAAACATACTTTGAAAATATTTTTATGCATGTGATGACTCATTGGCATTTCTACATCTCAATTCTCTTACATTTGCCCTATGAGAGGAATCTTAACTACTTCTTCTTCACTTTGTCTTCTCATCAGGTTGTGTAGACTTACTCTCTTGATGCACTTTTCTTGTATTCCTGATAATTCTCTTTCTTTAATTTGAAATGCTTGAATAATCATTAGTTTAATTACATTAAGTTTTGTTATTATAAAAATCAAGTATTCTCCTTATGGGTCAACAATTACATTAATCAATTATATCAAGCTTAACATTTTTCTATCTTAATCAAGCAATACCATCATGTTTATTAATTCTTAACATAACTATTTCATATAATGCTTTGAAACATCACCTAACCGAGACTTCTAGTTCAAATCACACCCATTTCAACTCCAAATCGAGACTTCTTACATTTCTATCTCAACCCATCCATGTTTATCACATCTTGACCGAGCCATACACTAATATTATGCCATATTATAACCGAAATACCTATATTACCAAATTTGTCAATGTTTTATCATTCCTTTGTTATTTATCTTACAATCTTAATTTAATTTTCAATATTGTTCACTTATTCCTATTCTTTAATGACCTATTTACCTTCATATTTTAAAGCTCATCCAAGACATGCATTACGCTCTACATCCATGCAACTGTGAGTTTCTAGCCTAATACCCTACTTATTACTAATTTATCTTTATTCCTAATGATTAACTTTCCCTAACTCATTTATTCCTATTTACATAGTAAATATATCTTGTCAAAGTTACAGTATAAAACTACCCATTTTATTATCATGCATGCTATTATCATTAAATAGTTTCCTCCATTCTGTAAATATCTATATTCACTTCCTAACCCAGATTATCATACATAGTATTCAACCTAGATAATCCATCTTAATCAAATTGTCTAACTTCCATTTCCACAAGTGTATAACACCTAACCTAGATAATCATATTTACTACCCATCCCGATTACCATATTTACTACCTATCCCAATTACCATACATGTAACACTTAACATAACACACCAAATACATAACTCATATTGAATTGTCATGGATATTTGGCACCTATCTTAATTATTATGCATATTAGACATATAACATACAAATTACAAAATATATCACCTAACATAATCTATAATATATATATATATATATATATATATATATATATATATAACCTAACCTGGGGATAACTCTTCTATTTTCTTCCTTCTTTTTTGTGCCACAGTTGACTCCTAGAATAACCCCCTTTTGCCGTAGCTTTCTCCTCCTTTGTCTTCAAATAACACAATAGCACCTCTTTTATATCTCTTTGTTCCTTAACTAATGGGATCTCCTTTTCTCACTATCTCACATATATGAGAGGCTCTCTGTAAATTTTCTCCTTTCTCCCTAATCCAATCGACATCAACTATGATTTTAGGCATATATATCCCTTCTCTCTTACCACTTAACTCTTAGTTAGGACATGTGTTACTCTTAAGTTAAATTGTGATGCCACTAATCTGTCCTATTTGACAGGTGGATTAACTAATCTCTCTTCTTTGATAAGTGAATTATTATTATGAGTTGGCGCCACATAAATTAGGGCTTACTCTTAATATTCACTTGAATCTCATCTTCATTAATTCATCCATTTCCAACCGAGACATAATGGACTTTTCTCCATTTGTCTCTCATCTTTTCTCTCCTTCTTTGTCAACCCAATTCGAGACATTCTTATCTTCTTTCTTCCCAAACCAAACCTTCATTATTCCTTGATCATGTCTCATATCTCTCTATCATGTTTAATGGATCATTCGTTATCTCATCCCTCATGAACTGAACCTTCACCACTTCATCCTTCATCTCTCATACTTTGGTCGTGATTCACATATGACCATCTTGTATCCAAATGATCATTTCCCTTTCTCCTCCCATCATGGCTGAACCATCCTTATCTCCCCCTTTCTATCTCATCCATGTTCAATCCATGTTACATTTTTAGCCATCTCCCATCTCTTATCCTATTTGTTGACCGAAGCATCTCTCCCTCTTCTCCTTTTCTCTCCCAATACCACACCATGACATCTCTCTCTCACGCTCATCCAACATCAAGACATTAGAACATGTCCTATGACTATGACACATATCTCCTTATCTAATCCTTGTTATGGCCAAACCTTATCTCTCTTCCTCTTATATCTCTCCATGATCAAACCAAGCCTTATCTTGATCATGCCGAGCCTTTCATCCTTTTAACCGAACCATCTTTCCTCATATCATGATCATGACATATCTCTCCATCTCATATCCATCATAACTAAACCTTTCTTGAACTAATTGTCCTATCTATCTCATCCTCAAAGTCTTAGCCGAGATGTACATTCACTCTCTTGTCTATCTCACCATCCTAATAACCAAACCTCATAAACTCCCTCATTTCTCTTCCTTGACCGAGATGCAAATCCTAAGTCCGAGATACATACTTTATAATCGAGATTCACCTCAATTCAAGGCCCTTAGCTGAGCCTTTTATATTAAAATCGAGACATACATGTTATTCCTTATCACTTGGCTGAGATACACCCTTCCATAGCCAAGATATACCTCTAAACAAGACCTTTTGGCCGAGTCATCTCACTTCAAACCGTGATATATATGCATTTCTCCATCCTTTAGCCGAGATACTTCATGTAAGATGGCCTAGAACCATGTTGCATATTTCCCCACTTAACTCCACTGTCTCCAATACACATAACTCATTCCAACTTATGACTTATCCCCTTCTTCATGCCTTTAGTTTATCTCTTCCTTAACTATGAATATTCTAGGGTTTATCTTTTCTCATGGATTATTAACTGATGTTAGTCATTAACTCCATCATAACCTACATCCACACATACATATTTATTAATACATTTATTCTAACATTCTTCATATTTACATGTACTTAGCCTATTCTACTATTCCACAGGTTGGGATGTTACAAATTGATTTTCCATCTTAGCCACCTAGGCTAGCTTTGGAAAGCATTGGCAAGGCCAAGATGACTAATTACCTAAAGTTGAAGGCTCTCAAATACCAAGAGGGAGATGATCCTATTAAGTACATCAAGGTCGTTAAGATCATTACTGATGAGATGGGAGCTAGTATTAGCAAAGCAATTCAGATGGCTAGTTTCGCACTGTCATGCAAGAATGCAATGGAGTGGTATATGACATATATTGAGAGTTTATGGAATGGGCTTTTCCATACAATTCTAAGGAGTTGAATATGCTGGAGTTTGAGTAACTACAACAGATAGATAATATGAGTGTTGATGAGTACAAAAATCATTCACTGATCTCATACAATATGTAGGGAAAACTTATGATACAAAGAGGATAAAAGTAAGATGGTATGCCATGAGATTACACAGTATATGCCCTTTGCTTATTATAGCAGCAGATAGAGAAAGTTAAATGCTATTGTAGATGCTACCAAGAAGATAGAGGTGAACACGATTATTGAAAAAGTGGTGCCACCTTGTTCAGCACGCTAGGAACCATATGCATTCCTAGGGCTATAGATGCAGGGAGGTTCAATCTCACCTCTCTTGCAGCTGCAACTCTACGAGAATAAAAAGAGAAAAAGAGCTCCAAGAAGTCTTAAAAGAATAAGTTTTAGAATCAAGTAAAGTCAGGACTCGAGATGGGAAAGGGTTTGAGTTTAGAGTTGAGTCGATCCACTTGTGTTAGATGCAATAAGTCATATAAGGACTCGTACAGGTTTAGGACGATTGCATGCTATAGATGTTGCCAAAAGGGACATTTTTCCAGAGAGTGTCCCTATATGACATGCATGCACAAATAAAGTCGACGACATTGGGTAATATGGTCTAATCGATTGCTAGATTAGGTTCTACAACAACTCCTTAGGGCTAAGGATATGGGAGAGGTCGAGGAGTAGTGGCATAGGCATGAGGCTTCATGGCACCTTCGTGGATTTTTACCATGAGTCAACAGAGGCCAGAACCTTTAATATTATGGTGGTAGGTACGATCTTAATTAGCTATCCACATGTGCATGCATTGTTATATCTGAGTGCCTCTCATTCATTTATATCATCGAGGGTTGTGAGCAACATAGGGTTGATGACTGCTCCAATGGAGTCCTTTATGGGTTAGTGGACCCAAATGTGATATGACATTAGCAGAGTTGAGTTATCATTTTTGTACAATATTTGTAGAGGACACATGCCTTCCAATCGAACTAGTGATTCTAGATTTGATTGATTTTGATGGCATTCTAGGGATGGATTAGTTATCTGTACATGATTTTACCTTGGGTTGTAGAAACAAGGTAGTTAGGTTATGCCCACTAGTTTGATATCTTATATGCAAGTGTATAGATTTCTTAGGAAATGGTGCTAAGGATATATAGCTTATGTTAGGATGACTTATCATGATGTGAGGGAGCTAGCGTTAGTGCAAGTAGTTAGGGAGTTCCTAGATGTGTTTCCTACAAACCTTGCTGGACTACCACCTGACAGGAAGATAGAATTTGAGATAAAACCTGTAATAGCCCAACCGTACCAGATCACTACCGGTGTTAGAATCTTGAACATCCAAAGATGACTGAAATCCTAATAAGTATACATGTCATGATATGTCATTTTCTATGTCAATTGTTTGTTATTTTTTCATAAAATTTCATCACATTTTCATTCATGCATGCAGATACATCCATAGTATTTCAACAATTAAACCTGGACATTTTATGAGAGAATAAAAACTCCTTCACCATTCCTTAAACATGCATGTAGCTACAGTGACCATACAATACTAAGTCTAACATAAACAATTATGTTCATTTTACTTTAACATTCTTTATTACGTGATTTATTTCCTAGGAAAGCAACATCTAACATAATCTTGTCCTAGTCACATTGGTTGAAGCTGGTCAATAGTCCAACTACAAAGTCCATATAGACGTGTTTCCACTTCCATTCTGGAAGTGGCAGTGGGTTTAACATCCCAGTTGGCTTTTGGTACTCCAAATTTACCCTTTGGGACACATTGCATAATGACATGAACTGAGCAATCTCTCTCTCCATGGAAGGCCACTAATATTGTAACATCCTAATTCTTGGAATAGTAGAATAGGCTATGTACATGTAAGTATGAAGAATGTTTGAGTAAATATATTAATAAATATGTATGTGTGGATCTAAGTTATGATAGAGTAATGACCAATATTAGTTTATAATTCTTGAGAATGATAAACCCTAGAATAATCTTAGTTAAGGAAGAGATAAACTAAAGGCATGAAGATGGGGATTAGTCATGAGTTGGATTGAGTTATGTGTATTAGTGATAGTGGATGATTCTAGACCACCTTAGATGAACTATCTCAGCCAAAGGATGGAGAAATGCATGCATATCATGGTTTGAAGTAAGATGACTAAGCCAAAAGGTCTTGTTTGGAGGTATATCTCAGCCATGGAGGGATTTTTCTCGACCAAGTGATAAGGAAGAACATATACGACTTGGTTTTGATGTCAGCCAAGAGTCTTAGATTAAGGTGAATCTTGGTCATAAAGCATGTATCTCATCCATAAGATTTGTATCTCGGTCAATGAAGAGAAATAATAGATTTTATGAGGTTGAGTTATTAGAATGGTGAGATAGACAAGGGAGAGAATGTGTATCTCGGCCAAGACTTGGAGGATGAGATAGGTTGGACAATTAGGTCATGGAAGATTCAGTTATGATGGAGATGAGATCAAAAGATATGTCATGATGATGAGACGAGGAAAGATGGTTCGGTTTTGATAAGGAAGAGAGAAGAGTGGAATGGCTCAGCATGATGTAGATAAGGTTCGGTTTGGCATGGAGAGATATGAGAGGAAGAGAGATAAGGTTTGGCCATAACAAGGATGAGATAAAGAGATGTGTGTCATGGTCATAGGACATGTTCTAATGTCTTGATCTTGGATGAGAGTGAAAGATGAGAGTGAGAGAGAGATATCATGGTGTGGTTTCGGGAGAGAAAAGGAGAAGAGGAGAGATGCTTCGATAAAAAAATGTGATGAGAGATGGGAGTGACTAGATGTGTAACATGGCTTAAACATAGGTGAGATAGAAAGGGGGAGATAAGGATGGTTTAACCATGATGGGGAGAGATAGGGAAATGACCACTTAGATGCAAGATAGTCATAAGTGAATGACGGCCAAAGTAGGGAGAGATGAAGGATGATGTTCATGAGGGATGAGATAAGGAATGATTCATTATACATGACGGAGAGATGTGAGACATGGTTAAGAAAGAATAAAGGTTTAGTTTTGGAAGAAAAGGGAGAGAAATGCCTCGGATTGGGATAAGAAACACGGAGAGAGAAGATGGGAAAGATGGAGAATGGTTCATGATATATCGATTGGAAATGAGTGAATTAATGAAGATGAGATTCAAGTGAAATATTAAGAGAATAAACCCTAATTTATGTGGTGTCAACTCATAATAATAATTCACTTATCAAAGAAGAGAGATTAGTTAATCCACCTGTCAAAGAAGATAGATTAGTGGAAACACAATTTAACTTAAGAGTAACAACTATCCTAGCACATGTCCTAATTAAGAGTTAAGTGGTAAGAGAGAAGGGATATATAAGCCTAAAATCATAGCCGGTGTCGGTTGGATTAGGGAGAAAGAGAAGAAAGATACATAGAGTTTCTCATGTGAGGAAGTGGGAACGAGAGACTCCATTAATTGAGAGAGGAGGTGATAGAGGAAAGGTGCAATTGTGTTGCTTATGGATAGAAGGAGGAGAAAGCTATAGTAAGGAAGTTATCCTAGGAGTCAACTATAATAAAGAAAGAAGGAAGAAATAAAGAAGGAAGAAAAGGGAAAAGTTATTCTCAGGGTAGGTGACACACACACACACACACACACATAATAAATTATGTTAGGTGATATACTAATTTGGAAAAGTTATGTTGAGTATTATATATGTTAATGACTTGAGTTAGGAGAAATATATATGTATTCATGATAAACTAAGACGGATGCTATATAATTATAGTAATGGAAGATAAGTAATTTATATGTATAATAGACTATGTTAGGTGTTACAATATTTATGTTAGGTGTTGTATAATTGTATTAGGTGACAAATATGATTATCTAAATTAGGTGTTATACACTTATAGAATTGGAAGATAAATTATCTAGGTTGAACACTATTTGTGATAACTTGGGTTAAGAAGTAAATATACATATTCACAGAATGGATGGAAACTACTTAATGATGATAACATGTATGATAACATAATGGTCGTAGGGTTATAATTTAGTTAAAATATATTTATTGTGTAAAGAGGAATAAATGAGTAAAGGAAAGTTAATTATGAGGAATAAAAATAATTGAGTAATAAGTAGGGTATTTGGCTAGAAACTCAAAGTTGTATGGGAAGTAGGGAATAATGCTTGTCTTGGATGAGCTTTAAGATGTGAGAATAAATAGGTCATTGAAGATTAGGAATAAGATGAACAATATTGAAAAGTAAACTATGATTGTAAGATAAATAACAAAGCAATGATAAGACATTGAAGAATTTAGTAATATAGGTATTTCAGTTATAAGATGGCATGATCTTAATGTATGGCATAGTCAAGATGTGATAAACTTGGATGGGTTGAGATAGAAATATTTAGGAAGTCTTGATTTGGGGTTAATATGGGCGAGATATGAATTAACTAAGGAAGTCTCCGTTTGAAGTGAAATGGGCATGATAGGAACTAGAAGTCTTGATTGGGTGTTAATTTAAAGTGTGATATGAAATGGTTTGTAATGAATTAATAAATATAATAGTATTTCTTAATTAAGACAAAGATATGTTAAGTAGATATAGTTGTTCAACATAATAATATTGTGTGAATACGAAAGTATAAAATATGAACATGGAATATGAAATTGTGGTCATTTATGATAATTCGGAACATGATAATTAAGGAAATGATAAATGATTTGATGTGTAAGGTTTTAAAGTAATTATGAACATGATGGATGATGAACTTACTTCGTAGAATATGTTATGAATTGAAAATGGGCAATCTAGTGAACTTAAGATAATAAGTTGTGGAAGAATTAATGGTATGAATTAATAATGTAAGATTTGGCTCAGATATTGATGTGGGATATGAGGTTAATTTAAGGATATGACATGTCATAGGGGCCACAACTGCCTATCTTGCATTTCTAATAGATTTTTAGGGCTATAGTTAGGTACCCTTATGTGGTCTGGCTGACACACCCTCCATGAAACTAAACAAGTAATCTCCTGTATCTATCGATCGACCCTGCAGAAATGTATGTGGACCATAATATTGAATGTTTAATAAGTAATGGTATTACCTAAATAATGATTAACTTAGTTATGTATGATTTGATAATGTGTGACTTAAAATGTGTTGACCCCATAAGAAGAAAACCTAGTTTTGATGATAACAAAACTTAATATGATTGAGCTAACAAATATTCAAGCATTTTAGATAAAAAAAAATCAAAAGTGGAAGGAAGAGCATATCGAGAAGAGCAAGGTAAGACAAAGTGAAGTTAGAGATTTTCGGTTACTTCTCATAAGGCAAATATAAGAGAATTGAGATATAGAAATGATAATGAGACATCACATGCATAAAAATTATTTTCAAAGAATTTTTTAGAACTAAAAAAATCGATTTCAAAAGCTGCTAAAATTAGATATCTAATTTTAGCTCAAGAGTTAAAATTAGCTAACTAATTTTAGAACTAGCCCTTTTACTCTTTGACAGCAAAATGAAATTAGCAAACTACTTTCCAAATTAGCAAGCTACTTTTAAAAATTAGCAAACTACTTTTTATTTGAAAATATTTTTAGCAAGCTAATTTTAGACTGAGCCTGACTAATTATGGACTGCATAAATTCCAATGTTGCAACGGCTAGAAAACTAGTCGTTGATCACCTTTTTGAGCTGAAAGTTTCAGGCCTTAACTTCACCTATATAAGCAAGCATTTACTCAACTTAATAACTAATGAAAGTAACACACTTTGAGCAATTTCAGAGCATAGTTTTTATAAAGCTATCATTTAATTCCACTTGACCTTCATTGGCAGATCTTTTCTCTCTTCTTTATAGCTTGTTTTGTTGTGATTTGTTGTAAGAGAGTGATTCTTTCAAAGTTTCCAAATCTACTTGAGGTTAGTATAAGTGAGGGTAAATCACTTGGAAAATGTTTTAAGCATCTTGTAAGAATAAGGAGGTTTAAGTGTACATCAAACTTGTAAAGGTTCACTAAGCACCTTGAAAGCTTAGAGAGTGTAATTATTTTATCTCTTAAATGGTAAAAGAGATCACAGTGGATTGGAAGTCTCAAGAGGAAACTTGATAAGAGTGAATGTAGGCTCTATAGTTGAACCACTATAAATTGAAGTGTTTGACTTCTTTTATCTTTATCTTTTACATTTGAATGTTATTTTATTTGTATTGCCTTGATTTATTGTGATTAACTGATGTTTAGATTAGTTTCTCTGAAAATTCATTAAGCTGGAACTTAAAACTAGCTAAACAGAACACCTTGCTAAGTTAAGTGTGAACAATAACTTTTTCCAAACGCAAAATTCTAGCTAGATAATTTTGTGTTTTACAATCTTAAGACAATCAACTTATCATACCTTAAGTTGATTAGATAGCACTCTAGAAGTATTCAACCACAAACTTTCATAGGAGTTTAGAGCAAGAACTTGTAAATTTGATTAAAGTTAAAAAGTGACCAATTATCCCCTCTTGGCCACTCATACTGTCACGCCCTCACTGGACATGCCTTCCATAGAATGACTAATGACTTCCCACTACGAATTTGAAAATCACTAATCAACTTGTAAGAGTAATTATATCAAATCATTGCTTTATAATTTTTTTTAAAACATCATTTCAAAATAATCGAACCTGTATTTTTTAACACTACTTCATCATGATATAAATCATTATAAAAACTCAATCCCTAAAAAGTCATATGGAGGTTTCATAAAATATGTACACATTTATATTTACATAAAATTTACATACTTATCAGAGTTGTCATTTCCAATTCACACAACGTGTACATATAATTTATATATTCACTACCGTTTGCTCTACTGTAATAGTTACAAAATATAAAATATACAAAATATAATAGCTTTGGGATCTATGTCTAAGCACATCTTAACTACCTTTGAAAAACTTAACGTTCACCACGTCTACTGATTACTTTACTTCTGTTTACTACTCTTACCTACGTTCATCAGAGATAAACGCTGAGTACAAATACCAAGTAAGTTATGCAAAATACACGAATAGCATGCATAGCAGTAATTAAAATCACGCGTAGCAACAAACAATTGTCTCATATCAAATATCATCAAATTCCTCAATATAGTCACATTCTTTTATCATCCTCATTCTCAATGAATAACATAAATCAATGATGAATATGATGTTCAATGTATAATGTGGATGCTTTCATGATATGCACCCACCATTCTTATGTCATCCCAAGGCCATATCTCATAATCTGATTGTGCACAATCTTTGGGTTATAATAGATAAGGAATATTCGAGTCTCACGGATATCCGTTCTGAGTCTTATGAAATTATCACACAAACCAAGTCTCACAGATCACATATATGTGCAATACTCGAGTTTTACGAGAATATATGCGTTGTGCTTTACCTAAAATATACCTACACGCAAACCAAGTCTCATGAATTTGTATATACTGTGCAATTCCCGAGTCTCATGAGAAATATATCTATCATGTGGTATGTTACTCGAGTCTCATGAGTTATCTCCAACTCTAGCATACATTGTTATCTATGATATGTTGTATGTATCTCACATCATCATATGCACTGTCATATGTCATGTCAACAATTCATGTGCATATGCCTTACATTACTGTCATGCTCATCATGATCAATGAATATTCATAACATATTGTTCACATTTCTATATAATCACATCAATCTCATATGATTCAACAATAGCATAATTCATTCAGTATCACAATCACATCACACAATCACAACAAGACATATAAAAATTCAACATTTCATTTCACATGTTTCTGCATGAAATTATACAATTCTATGGAAAAATACATCTAGTGGCCCCTAAACTATGAATCAATTGCTCACCAGGTCTCAAACAATAGCAGTTTAAATAATCATGCAGTCACACACTTCACACACCATCATTGTGCACACGGTCACATAATGATTTGTAGCTTATATATTTTCGCTTTTCCCCTTTAGATCCTACCTCGGTCTGTGGGAATGCTTTTGCCCTGAGTACCTATTTTATATTATAATTTCTCACATCAAACATCCATAGGCATTTTTCATTCAAAAGTATCAATAATTATGGTGAATAAATTATATGGCATAAAATTCCTTAACCCTACATTTTAACTTGTTTCTCATGCTTTCTGCATATAGATTCTTATGAACTGCCTATGATTCTTATCTTATTTCAATATCTTACTCAAATCTAAATGATCTAAAATTTTTTACAATTTAAAAAAAATAACATTAAAGATGTCATTTAAATTTCAACTAATTTCAAACTCATTAAGGTCACTTTCTACTTAGCTAAAGTCTACAATCCGGTAAGGTACTTCAATTGCTAACATCTTGTGATTTCAGTCTATTTAACCATCAAATTCAATTCATTTTGGTCTAAAATTTTTGCTGAATTTCCTCAATACATTTTAGAATCTTTCTACCAAATTTGGTCATCATCTAAAATGATTTGTATATTTTTCGTACTCTTTTATTTGCCTAACCTACTCCTTAATATCTTCATGTCTTATCTAAATTAACTCATAACACAAATCCACCCAGATCTTGTTCATTTTTCATGGAAACTAGGTTAACATACAATTTAAGTTGCACACAAAATTTCAAGTCATTTGGAGTCCATTTGGGTACCAAACACACTACTTATATTTCTGGTACTTTGTGTAGGCTTAACCTGAAAGTCTAAATGACACATCTCATTTGGGTACCAAACACACTGCTTAATTTTTTTTATATTTTCATCCTTTCACTTGTATAACTATTCTTTCATTAATTCAAATACTTTAACTTTGCATATATTCATTTATCTATGCATATGTACCCTTGCACACTTAGTTTCATTTCTGTACTCTTGTGTTACTTCTAAGTGTATCTCACACTTGTTTGTCTCTCTTTTCTCTACTAGAGATTATGTATTTCAAAGATCATGTGGTTCTTATTTTTGTACCACATTACTCATTCATATTTTCTTACTTGTTCATTACATCTCATGCGACTTGTACACACACACTAGTTGCATACCAATTGCACATCACATGTATACTTACATGTAAACAAATATCATACTATTTTTAACATCCTTTCATACTTTGGTGTGTTATATATATCAATCACATATCGCATCATTTTGCATACTTTTTATCATGCATTCAAAATTTAAAGTGTAGCTTAATTAGACACCTAATCTCCTAGGCCCTAATAAGTGTATGTGACAACTCTCTCATCTTAGGAAATTTCGTCCTAAAATTCAAAACATACTAACCTTCAAATAATTGTGGGTAGAACTCTCTCATCTCTGTTTCTCTTTTCCAAGTAGCTTCCTGCCCTGTATGATGGTTCCATAGAACTTTAACTAATGGGATTTGCTTATTTCTCAACTTCTTAGTTTTCCCTTGCCAATATTATAATTGGTTCTTCGTTGTAACTCAAATCTAGTTGGATCTCAATTGCTTCAGCTGCAATCACGTGCGAAGGATCTAATCTATATCTCTGCAACATCGAAACATGGAAGACATTATGAATCTTCTCCAATTTTGGTGGTAATGCCAATCTATATGCTAATGGTCTAATCCGTTCCAACACTTCATATGGTCCAATAAATCTAGGACTCAATTTACCTTTCTTCCCAAATCTCAAAATACATTTCCACCGTGATACTTTCAAAAATACTTTATCTCCCACATTGTACTCTATATCCCATCGCTTTAAATCTATATATGATTTTTGTCGATCTAATGCAGCTTTCAACCGTTCTCGAATCACCTTCATCTTTTCTTCCGCTTCTTGTACTAAATCAGGACCGGTCATCTTTCTTTCACCAATTCATCACAATTTAGTGGTGTTATGCATCACCTACCATATAGTGCTTCATAAGGTGGCATCTGTATACTAGACTGGTAACTATTATTATATGTGAATTCCATCAAAGGTAAATACTTTTCCTAATTACCATCCCACTCTAGTACACATGCTTTTAACATATCCTCCAAAATTTGGATAACTCTCTTGGATTGACCATCTGTTTGTGGATGAAATGTTGTTCCATGATTCAATCTTGTACCCATCACTTTCTAGAAACTTATCTAAAATCTATAAGTAAATCTCATATCCCTATCTAATACTATGGATACTAGAATTCCATGCAACCTTACTATCTCGTGGATATACAACTCAGTCAATCTATCTAAGTTATAATTCATTCGAACTGGTATAAAATGTGATGTCTTTGTCAATATGTCAACAATAACCCATATTGCATCATGTTTCCTTGGAGACATAGATAATCCAGTCATAAAATCCATGGTAACTCTCTTATTTCCACTCGGGTATTAACAGTGGTTTCAATAAACCTGTCGGAACTTGATGCTCAGCCTTCACTTGTTGACAAACTAATTATCTTGCCACATACTTTGCTATATCCTTCTTCATTCCATTCCACCAATAGTACTATTTCAGATCCAAATACATTTTAGTACTATCTGGATGAAATGAATATAGTGATTCATGGGCTTCTCTTAGAATTTCCTTCTTTAGCTCATCATCAGCTGGGACGTACACTATGTCCTTATAATGTAGTAATCCATCAGAATTTATTGTATACTCTATAGTCTCACCAACCCAAACTTTAGCAAACTCCTTCTGGTACTGTTCATCTTTTTCAGCTGATATTCTAATCTGTTTAGTCAGGACATGTTTCACCCTCAATTCTGCTATCAGTCCACCATTAGAACCATAAGAAACAACATTCAGCTTCTGTACTTCCTGCACCAAAATCATTGGTGTTTGCTACAACTAGCAAATGTTTTTCTACTGAGTGCATCTGCTACCAAATTAGCTTTCCCTGGGTGATAGTCAATCAAACAATCATAATCTTTAATCAGCTCGATCCAATGCCGCTGTATGAGATTCAACTCCTTTTGCATACCTAGATACTTCAAACTCTTATGATTTGTTTATATGTAACACTTCTCATCCTACATATAGTGTTGCCATATTTTCAATGCAAATACAATGACTACTAACTCTAGATCATGCGTTAGATAATTCTTTTCATGTGGCTTCAGTTGTCTGGATGCATAAGTTATCATTTTTCGATTGTGCATTAATACACATCCAAGCCCATTTAATGAAGCATCACTGTACACTACATAATCTGTACCTAGGGTAGGCAAAGTTAACACTGGTGCTCGTGTCAAACTTTATTTCAATTGGTCAAAACTAGCTTGACATTGATCAGTCCACTCAAAAGCAACATCCTTCCGCAGCAACCTAGTCAACAAAATTGCTATCATCGAAAATCCTTTTATGAATCTTCTATAATAACCTACCAATCCCATAAAACTACATACCTCGTTGACATTTTTAGGTGGCTGCCAGCTCAGTACTACTTCCACTTTGCTTTGGTCAACACGGATACCCTATGCAGATATGATATGACCAAGAAAGGATACATGCTCCATCCAGAAATTACATTTTGATAACTTCCCATATAGTTACTTCTCTCATAATTTTTGTAGAACTAATCTCAAATGCTTATCATGCTCCTCCGGAGTCTATGAATACACCAGAATATCATTAATAAACACAATCACAAACTGATCTAGATAATCACTAACTATTGTATTCATCAAAACAATAAATGATGCTGGTGCATTTGTCAATCCAAATGGCATTACTAGAAATTCATAATGCCCATCTAGTCTGGAATGTTGTCTTTGGAATACTGCTATCTTTCACTTGAAGCTGATAATAACCCGATCTCATATCAATCTTCGAAAACATGGTAGCATCTTTCAACTGATCGAACATATCATCAATTTATGGCAAAGGATATTTATTCTTCATTGTCACCTTGTTCAACTGCCTGTAATCAATACATATCCGCATTGTACCATCTTTGTTCTTCACAAACAATACAGGTGCTCTCTATGGTGAAATACTCGGTTGAATATACCCCTTATCCAGTAATTCTTGCAACTGAGTCTTTAACTCCTTCAATTCTATAGGAGCCATTCTATAAGGTGCAATAGATATCGGTCTGTACCTAGCATCACCTCGATTTCAAACTTAACTTCTCGAACTGGAGGTAATCCAGGCAAATCATCGGGAAACACATCCGATAACTCATACATTGTTGGGATATTATGGAGTTCAGAAGTCTCCACTCTAGTGTCTATCACATGTGCCAAATAAGTTGTACACCACTATAACATCAATTTCCTAGCTCTTGTGACTGAAATAAGAGAAAATATTGTTGGTGGCTTACATCCCTGTGTCTTAATTCCCTAATATTTTGGATATCTAAACTCAATTGTCTTTATTCTATAATCGACTATCGCTAGGTATCGCGACAACCAATTCATCCCCAATATAATATCATAATCTTTAAATGGCATTTCCACCAAGTCTAACAAGAATGTAACCCACACAAAACTAAAGGACAATCCCTATGTACCCGATTAACTCTCACTCCATCTCCTAATGGACTAGACACCACTCTTTCATACTCTAAATATTCCCATTTCTAACCAGACCTATTTGCTAGCCACATATTAATTTATGAATGTGAAGAACCTGGGTCAAATAATACAAATGCCATATACTAAAAAAAAATTAAAGTCTTACCTATCACCACATCAGCTGCTTGCAAATCCTCTAGTTGCCTCATAGTATACACTATAGCTGAAACCTCTCGAGTTGGATTCTAGTTTACTGAGACTTAACTGCCACCTCTTCTGGTCAGCTCTGGTCTACCTCTACCTCGACCTCAGTTGCCAAAATGTGAAAATCCTAACGTTGATCTACTTGTCTGTGGTCTATAACCTCTACCCTCAGCAACAGTGTGTAATGTCATCTCTCCTTGGGTAGTGCAGTGTCGAGCAAAATATCCCATGCCTCCACATCTGTAGCAAACAACACCAAACATCTGACCACAAGGTCCAACATGCAATCTGCCACATCGGGGACAAGCTCGCCTGCTTTGGTCACTCAGTTGGGGTCTAGGCATTAGTGGTCTATAGCTACTCTGCCTCGGAGTAAATGAACCTCTGAATTTCCCCTTTTTAGGAGAACTAGAGGATGAACCAGCTCCTTTCACCCACTTTCATGCTTGTCTAGCCCATATTTCATCTTCTTCATTTAGAGTCCACTCCTGGTTAAGTGTATTAGCTATTAAAACTGAGAAATCATCATAATTGAATCATTGCACTAACACTCTAATTCTGGGCTTTAGGCCCTACTCAAATCTTTTGCATCTGTCTCTGCCTGTCACCATAAGGTTACCTGCATAATAAGCCAGTCGAGTGAACTCTCGCTCATACTCAGCTACTGACTTGTCTCCTTGCCTCAAACTCAGGAATTCCTATAATTTTTTATCAGTGTAGGCAGATGGAACATATTTATGTCTGAATTCCCTTTAGAAGTAGTCCCAAGTCAACACCAGAGGTTCTACTAAACTATTAGGCATTGTTTTCCACCACTCGTATGCATCATCTTGCAGCAACGAAATGGAGTACTCAAATTTCATCGCATCAGTGTTGTCTAGCTTCCACAACACTTTGGAGGTTCTTTCTAACCACATCTTAGCTACATATGGATCTATGGTACATGTGAAGTCAAATGCTCCATAAGATCCTAGCTTATCAAAATCTTTCCTCGGTTGTTCCTGATCAACTACTGACGAAACCTGAGGAAAATTTTGCCTTTGTAGCAACCTCAATAAATTAGCCACCTGAGTTGCTATCGGATTAACTACAGAAGCTGTTTCTATCTCTACCATTGGAGTTCCTTCAGCATGTTCTCTTTGTTCTGGTTCCACTCTACCTCTACCCTTTCTCTAACCTCAAATGTACCTTCACCCTAGGGATTATGATTTACCCCACCTTCCTCACTAACTATTATGGCTCTATCCGTCATTTTCTCTAGCAATAAATATATTTCACTCCCTCATAAAACATATTCACAACAAGCACATATGCAAAGTTATCACAATCCGTATTAGAGGTATAACATAAATCCCAAGCTATGTAACATATCACCAGCAGGTAGTAAATGTAATTAACACACATAATGTTCACATTTCAATTTTATGAGCATAAAAACAATACTCTGATACCAACCAAAACATGTCATGCCCTCACTAGACATGCCTCCCACAGACTGACTAATGACTTCCGACTACGACTTCAGAAATCACTAATCAACCTATAAGGGATTGTATCAGATCGTTGCTCTATAAATTTTTTTTAAAACATCATTCCACAATAATTGAACCTATCTTTTTTAACACTACTTCATTATGATATGAATCATTAGAAAAACTCAATCCCTAAAAAGTCATATGGAGGTTTCATAAAATATTTACATATTTATATTTACTCAAATTTTACTTACTTATCAGAGTTGTCATTTCTAATTCACACAACCTGTATATATAATTTATATAATTACTGTCATCTGCTCTATTGTGATAGTTACAAAATATAAAATATACAAAATACAATAGCTTCAGGATATATGTCTAACACATCTTAACTACCTCTGCAAAACTCGATGTACACCGCGTCTACTGATTACTTGACTTCTATTTACTGCTCTCACCTGCATTCGTCAGAGATAACGTTGAGTACAATTACTCAGTAAGTTATGCACAATACACAAATAGCATGCATAGCAGTAATTAAAATCATGCGCATCGACAAACAACTGTCTGATATCAAATATCATCAGATTCCTCAATATAGTCACATTCTTTTATCATCCTTATTCTCAATGAATAGCATAAATCAATGATGAATATGACGTTCAATTTATAATGTTTATGCTTTCATGATATGCACCCACCATCCTTATGTCATCCCATGGCCATATCTCATAATCTGATTGTGCACAATCTCTGGGTTATAATCAATAAGGAGTATCCGAGTGTCACAGATATCCGTTATGAGTCTCACGGAGCTAGCACACAAACCGAGTATACATATCCACATATAAGTGCAGTACTCGAGTCTCACCTGAATATACCTAAATTCAAATAAAGTCTCATGGATCTGTATATACTGTGCAATTCTTGAGTCTCACAAGAAATATATATGTCGTGTGGTATTTTACTCAAGTCTCAAAAGTTTTCTCCACCTCCACCACACCATGTCATCTATGATATGTTGTATGTATCTCACATCATCATATGCACTGTCATTTATCATGTCTCAACAATTCATGCGCATATGCCTTACATTACTGTCATACTCATCATGATCAATGAATATCCATAACACGTTGTTCACATTTCTATATAATCACATCAATCTCATATGATTCAACAATAGCATAATTCATTCAGCATCACAATCACATCCCATAATCACAATAAGACAAAAAAAATTCAACATTTCATTTCACATGTTCCTGTATGAAAATATACACTTCTATGGAAAAATACATCTGGTGGCCCCCAAACTATGAATCAATTGCTCACCAGGTCTCAAACAATAGCATTTTAAATAATCATGCAGTCACACACTTCACACACCATCAATGTGCACACAGTCATATAATGATCCGTAACTTACATATTTTCGCTTTTCCCCTTTCGACCCTACCTTGATGTGCGGGAATGCTTTTGCCTTGAGTAACTATTCCACATTATAATTTCTCACATCAAACATCCATAGAAATTTTTCATTCAAAAGTATCAATAAGTATGGTGAACAAATTATATGGCATAAAATTCCTTAACCCTATATTTTAACTTGTTTCCCATGCTTTCCGCATATAGATTCCTATGGACTGCCTATGATTCTTATATTGTTTCAATGTCTTATTCAACTCCAATTGCTCTGAAATTTTGTACACTTTCAAAAAGCTTAACATTCAAGATGTCATTTAAATTTCAGCTAATTTAAAAACTCATTAAGGTCACTTTCTACTTAGCTAATGTCTATGTCCTGTAAGGTACTTCCATTGCTAATAGCTTGTGATTTCAGTCCCTTTAACCATCAAATTCAATTCATTTTGGTCTAAAATTCTTACTGAATATCCATAACGCATTCAAAAGTTGTCTACCAAATTTGGTCATCATCTAAAATCATTTGAATATTTTCTTTACTCTTTTATTTGCCTAACCTACTCCTTAATATCTTCCTGCCTTATCTAAATTAATTCATAACTCAAATCCACCCAGATCAGGTTCATTTTTCATAGACACTAGGTTAACATACAATTTAAGTTTTACAAAAAATTTCAGGTCATTTGGAGTCCTTTTGGGTATCAAACACACTACTTACATTTTTGGTATTTTGTTTGGGCTTAATCTGAAAGTCTCAATGACACATCTCATTTGTTTAATTTTTCTTACCAGTTTAGGTTCTATTTTTGACAAAGTACAAAACATGAAACTTGTAGCGAATATTATAAGTAGATTTCATATAAAATTTCATGAATTTATCTGATCATTAAGGCTTTCAAATAAAAATAAAATAGAATGCTCTGTTATGAAATTCTATAATCTGGCAGTTTGGACCTTTACCTATTCTCACAATATTTTCATGCCTCAAAAGATAGAATTTAGTAAAATGGTATTTAAATAATTGTAGCAAACATTCAAATATTTCTATTGATATATTATTTATTATTTTTAGACATCAATTGATCCATCAAGACAGACATACAACATAGACAATTTCACTGTTTCTGTGTAACCTATTATATACATGGTTGTTGAATACTTATTGTTATCTTCCTCAACTATAACAAATCAAAAATCACCATATCTTCAACTTCAAACACTTTAACTCCAATCTTGAATTTCAGGTCACTAAAACATGCATTTTATCAAATTTAATCAACCAAAATAAAATATCAACCTGCTGAAAATTTTCTCCTTGCACCAAAAGGTTCCTTGCTTCTACTTGGTATGGTTGTCACCCTTCTTCTTCTTCCTCCTCCTCCTTCTTCTTCTTCTTTTTCTTTATTATTATTATCCTTCCAAAGCTCTCTCTCTTCTCTTCTATTTTCTCTATTTTTTTTTTGAAGGTGGCTTAGGCGGTGCCCCTGCCACCTCCTCCTTGGCCACCTTTTATCTTAATAATAATAATAATAATAATAATAATAATAATAATAATAATAATAATAATAATAATAATAATAATAATACATAGTAAAATTTCATTTTACTAGCTACCATGTTGCCTTCTTTTCCATTTTAACTCCATTTATTTCCTATATTCTTCATGCCTTTAGTTCTTTTGTATATTGTCATCTTTTCACTTATATAACCATTTTTTATTAATTCAAATATTTTAGCTTTGCATACATTCATTTATCTATGCATATGTACCCTTGTATACTTAGTTTCATTTGTGTACTCTTGTGTTACTTCTAAGTGTATCTCACACTTGTTTGTCTCTCTTTTCTCTACTAAAGATTACATACTTTAAAGATCATGTGTTTCTTATTTGTGTACCATATTACTCATTCATATTTGCCTACTTGTTCATCATATCTCATGCAACTTGTACACATACACACTAGTTGCATACCAATTACACATGCATACTTACATGTAAACAAATATCATACTATTTCTAACATCCTTTCATACTTTTGCATGTTATACATATCAAGCACATATCGCATCATTTTGCATACTTTCTATCATGCACTCAAATTCTAAAGCGTAGCTTAATTAGACACCTAATCTCCTAGGCCCTAATAAGTGTACGTGACACATACTGCAGACAAAAAATTGACATCATAGCCAAACTCTCTTAGTCAGGGTTCAAATACCATAGAGAGATCCTAAAATGGCTAGTACTTAAAACAATGTAGGAGTTGCTACACCCTTAGTTGAAGGTCATTCAATCACTAGGCCACCTTTGTTTAATGGATCAAACTAATCATTCTAAAAAACAAGAATGAGAAATTTCATTCAATTTGTAGATATTGATTCATGTAGAATAAATCAAAATGGACCTCTCATTCCCATGAAAACTGAAACAAGAAAATCACCTATTTCAAAAACAGAAGCTAAGTTTGATGAAAATGACTGGAGAAAAATTTTGGTCAACGCTAAAGCTATGAACATCTTACATTGTGCTTTAGACTTGAATGAATAGAACAAAGTTTTTGGTTGTGAAACAATGAAAGAAATCTAGGACAAACTTGAGGTTACACATGAAGGAACAAATCAAGTCAAGGAGTCTAAAGCCAATATGCTGTTGAGAGATTATGAACTATTTGAGATGAAGTCAGGAGAAACCATTGTTGACATGAGCATTAGATTCACTGATTTGGTTAATCTCCTGAAGGCTCTAGGAAAAAGGTTTGAGGAGGAAGAACTTGTGAAAAAGATTTTAAGGTCATTGCCAAAATCTTGGGAAGCAAAAGCTATTGTCATATTTGATACGAAGGACTTTTCAAGATTTACCTATGATGAGCTTATTGGATCACTCATAGATCACGAGATGATGTTCAAAAAGGACACCATAGAAAAAGAAAAGACAAAGAAAATCATAGCCTTGAAGATAGATAATGCAACAGAAGATAAAAGCAAATCATTTGCTTTAAAAGCTACACAATCTGATTCTTCCAATATTTCAAGTGATGATGAGAAAAAGGCCATGTTAGCCAGAAGATTCAGAAGAGCCTTTAGAAAAGGAGGCAAGAGATACAAGAAGTTTGTGAAGAAGTATGCTCCAAAAGATGATGCAACTTTCCATATTCAAAAAGAACTAAAAGAATCAATTTGCTACGAATGCAATAGGCCAGGACACATCAGACCTAACTGTCCAAGACTAAAGAAAACAAGAAGCAAAGAAGATAAAGGAAAAAGGGTCATGACTGCAATTTAGACTGCCTCAGACACAAGTTCAACAAAAGATAAAAAATGTGACACAAAAATATATGGAATGGCAATTGAAGAAGAACTTCTTGAATCATCAATCATAGGTGAACATGAGGTAATTAAATATGACCCTCCTAATGTAGATGAGTTAGAACTTGCTTTTGCTAAAGTTTATGATGAATATAAAAATTACAAGAAGCAATGCAATCTTCTAGAACTGGAAAATGATGCATTGAAACTTGGGCTTAGTTTCTTAATAGCTATTCAGAAAGAAAATTATTTCTATAAAACTCAACTTAGCTTATTTAATGAGATGAAGAATAGCTTAGTTGAGTCAAATAAAAAATGTGAACTATTTCTTGAAAAGAATCAAAATCTCAAAAAATAAGTGAAAACCTTGACTGTAGACCTGACTAAATTTACAAAAGGAAAACAAAACTTAGATTTGCTTCTAGGTTCATAAAAATGCACAGGTGAAAGATCATGAAATGGATTCAGAAGTCTGTCAAACCATAATAAGTACAGAAATTTCTTTGTTAAAGCAACCTCATCCTATCTACCCACTATCACATGCTTTTACTGTAACATAGTTGGTCATATTATTCACTCATGTCCTATTAGAAATGGATCCTAAAAGGTGAAGAAGATCTGGGTACCTAAAGGATCCATGTCTAATAGCACTAATTTTCAAGGACCCAAAAAGGCTTGGGTACCTAAAATTGATTAACTGTTTACAGGTATGCCTAAATAATAAAGTAGACTCCAGCAGATGGTGCATTTATAGTGGATGTTCAAGACATATGACAGGAGAAAAAATGCTACTTCTCTAAGCTCATCCTAAGAAATGAAGGTTATATCGGATTTGGTGATAAAGGTAGAGCCCAAATTACTAGAAATGGCACAATTGGACATCAACCTTGCATTGAAAATGTTGCTCTACTTCAAGGATTGAAATTCAACCTTCTAAGTGTAAGTCAATTTTGTGACTAAGGATTTAAGGTAACATTCTTCATTACACACTGTGAAATCATTGATTTAAATGATCATGTATTATTCAGTGTTCCCAGACATGAAAATGTTTATATGTTAGACCTAGATTGCTTTCAAGGTAGTGAAAAGTGTCTAGTAACCCTGAATGACAATAGCTGGCTATGGCATAGGAAGCTTGGACATGCTAGTATGCACCTGATCTCCAAAATCTCCAAAAAAAAACTAGATAAAGGACTGCCAAGACTAAACTTTGAAAAAGATCATCCCTGCAAAGCATGTTCTCTAGGAAAGTATACAAGAATTAGATTTTTTTTAAAAATGCAATCACAACTTCTAGAATTCTATAGCAGCTACACCTTGACCTGTTTGGACCATTCACACCCATGAGTTTAGGAGGCAAAGCTTATGCCTTTGTGATTGTGGATGACTACTCATGATATTCCTGGATTTTCTTCCTCACTCACAAAAATGAAACATTTGATACATTTGAGAAATTCTGCAAAAGAGTTCAAAATGAGAAAGAACTCAATATTAATTCATTAAGAAGTGATCATAGAAAGGAGTTTTAAAATAGTTTATTTGATGAATACTTCTCTAAGCAAGGAATCTTTCGATCATTCTATACCCCTAGGACTCCTCAAGAAAATGGAGTTGTTGAAATGAAAAACAAAAACTGCAGGAAATGGCTAGAACTATATTAAATGAAAAAAACCTTCCTAAATACTTTTGGGCATAAGCTATAAATACAGCTTGCTATATTGTTAATAGAGTTTGTAGTGCCTCCCACCAAGACTCGAGAATCCTGATGGGTGACGCTATCTCAATTTAACAGTCATATTATAGCAAATAATAATTATAAATAAATTCACTTAAATATTATCATTCTTGTATTTACAAATGAAAATCTAGAATTACATTAATTACATTCAAAAAATCCTTAATACATGTCAAAATATTATAAAATAAATATTTACATACATCATGATGCTTGCAGTCTCCTCTTTAAGGCCTCAGCAATCACTATCCCCGAGGACTGGTACCTGCGTGTGGCACCACCAGTACGCTGAGCATTTTTGCTCAATGGGCATAGATACTAACAATATAATAATTTGCAAGGATGGTCTTTTTCAAAATTTAGCTTAGGTAGCCCTCTAACTAAATCCTTTCTAGAAATTTTAGAGATTAGATGCATAGTTGCATGTCCAAGTTTTCTGTGCCACAATCAACTATTTTCATTTAAGGTAATAAGGCACTTTTCACTATTTTGAAGGCATTCTAGATCTAGCATGTATATGTTTTCATGTCTAGGCCTTATGAACAATGTGTGATTATTAAAATCAATAATTTTACAGTGAGTAGTGGAGAAGGTTACCTTAAAAACTTTGTCACATAGTTGACTTACACTGAGAAGGTTGTATTTCAGTCCTTCAACTAAAGCAACATTTTCAATGCATGGTTGATGACAAATTACTCCATTTCTAGTTATTTGAACTATGCCCTTGTCACCAAATCTGACATATCCCTCATTCTTTAGGGTGAGCTTGGAGAAGTAGTCTTTTTCTCCTGTCATGTGTTTGAACATCCACTGTCAATGCACCATTTGATGGAGTCCTCTTTATTCCTAAAGCATACTTGCTAAACAGTTTATCAGACTTTAGATACCCATGTCTCTTTATTCCTTGAAAGTTAGCATTACTAGGTATGAATCCTTTAGGTAACTAGATCATTTTTACCTTTAAGGATCCCTTTCTGATAGGACATGAGTGAATTAAATGACCAGGTTTGCTACAGTAAAAACAAGTGACAATAGGAGAATATGATGATGTAGCTTTAATAAAGTAATTTCTACACTTGTTCTGGTTTGGCAGATTTCTACAGCCAATTCCAGATTTTTCTCCAGAACTTCTTTGTGAACCTAGAGGCAAATCTAGATTGTGTTTATCTTTTGTAAATCTAGACAGATCTGTAGTCAAAGTTTTTACTTGACTTTCAAGATTTTGATTATTTTCAAGAAGCATTTTACAATTTTTGCTCGACTTATCTAGACTCTCTTTCACTTCATTAAGCAGATTAAGTTAAGTTCTAAGTGACTTATTTTCTTTCTGAGTAGCTATCAATGAGATAAGTACAAGTTCCAGTTTTTCATTCTTTAATTTCAGAAGACTGTATTTTTTCTTATAATTTTTATATTCATCATAAACTCTAGCAAAGGCAAATTCTAATTCTTCTACATTTGGAGGGTCAGATTTAATTACCTCATGTTCTATTCTGATTGAAGTTTCTGATAGTTCTTCAAAAGCCATTCCATAGATTTATGAGTTGCCTTTTTCATCATCTATGGAGTTTGTGTTTGAAGCAGTCCATACAACTGCCATGGCTCTCTTTCCTTTATCTTCTTTGCTTATTCTTTTCTTCAGTCTGGGACGGTTGTTGAAGAGTGATTGATGCCCTGAATCATAACAGGATTATTGCCCTAATCATAGTAGCAAACAATTGTAATTATTGTAATTAATTTGATTTTGATTTTGTATTTAATACGTATATAGGATAATTGTACCTATTTAAACATGTACAGACAATGTAAATACATACAAGACTTCTTACCAGATTTCTTTATTCTTCTACATGGTATTAGAGCGGTACGATCCAAATTAGGATTGTTTTTCGCCTTCGTCATACACCATAAACCTTTCCTGACCCCCAGCAACCTTTTTCGACCTTCATGGCAACCAGCTCATATTCACAGCAACTTGAAAAATCAACAATTGAATTATCAATATAGCGTATGGAAATCCTGCAATTTCAACCAACATCTCAACCAAAAATAACCTTTGATACGGCACAACCAAATTTCAACTTGAAGTTGAATGGTAAGAACATATGCTTTGGTCCAAATTAATGAGAATGTTCATAGTGGGACATGGCAAGGGACAATTTATTACTGGAAATCCACCAATGCCCGATCATTCATTAGAGTTTCTATTGGCATGGGAAGCCACTGACAATACAGTCCTGGGGTGGATAGTACAGACTCTTGAACCATCTTTGGTTCCAAACTTTATCCAATATCAAACAGCCAAAGCCCTGTGGGATGGGATTGCCACAACATACAACAGTGGTGGTAACAATCATCATATCTATGAATTACAAATGAAGGCCAACCTACTTAAATAGGGAAATTATTCATTGGAAGAACACGATGCAAAATTAACGATATTCTATAGCGAGGTAGACCAACAAAGACCAAACCCCATGATTCATGAAAAAGATGGGGTGATCTACTGTCGGCTTGTTCAAGAGAACTAGATCTACAAACTTCTCAATGGTATTGGAGATGAGTTCGACCCGCTCCACCGAGATATTCTCCAGCTAGATCCACTGCCAGCATTTGAAGAGGTCTATTCCTAGCTCTGATAGGAAGCTTTGCGCTACCAAAGAATGGCAACAGCGGTGGTGACAAAGGAATAGGAGCCAAACTCCAAATCCAATCAAGAGTCGGTAAACCAGTTGCGTCATCATCCCGAAATGAAAAATTGACAAAATTCTCCCACTGTGGGGGATTTAAGCACACTAAGGACCAATGTTTCATAATAGTGGGATATCTCGACAGGTGGGGGGGACTATAAAAAACAGCAGAAGCGTGAGGAAGTCGACTTCCCATCAACGTAACCCCGAGCAACCACTGGCGCCACCAAGGCCACAAACACATAAGCGCTACCCAGTAGCAAGGTCACCTAAGGCATGGCAACATCACATGAGATGATGCCGGCATTCGGAGGAATGGAGGCTGGAGCGTCTAAGAGGGAGGAGGCAACCTTTATGGGTAAAGAGGGATTTGGGTTAAAATTTCCTAATCCCGAAAATGCCTCTAAAAAATGCAAAATTACAACCGTGGCACAACCCCAACCCATATCTACCTACCTGAACCGATAACCTAACCGGACCCGATAATCCACCTGCCCGAACCACTAACCTACCTGCCCGAACCCATCACCCAATCGAACTCGACCAAATCGATTTTCCAACCAAAATCAGGCGAACCAGACTTAGATTTGACCCTGTCAACTCCTCACCAAACTTTTTTTTCCAAAAATAACTCTAAAGTCAACAGAAAAACAAAATCTCAACCCAGCCAACTGTTCTTTGGTCCAAATGCCCTTATTGACTCCAAATAGGTCTTCAAATTCGGTGCCATAGATATGATGACTTATGATCCAATTGATTTTGCTGTCACATATCCTTCCCATCGAACCTATATATCTAGTGCTACTAGGAACTAATATATGGTTACCTTTGGCAGAACCATTGAACTCTAACCCACACTTCGAGTGTCTAATTGTCTATTTGTACCATCTTTATCATGCAAACTTTTGTCCATTAGCCAAATCACAAAGCAGTTAAATTGTATTGTTCTAATGCATCCTTCTTTTTGTCTTCTTCAAGATATTCATACGAAGGAGATAATTGGGTGTGGTACTAAACATCGAGACTCGTATTATTTGGAGGAAGTAACCACAACTAGGCATGCACATCTGGAACACGGGACTTCTAACCAGCAGGTATGGTTATGGCATAGGAGACTTTGACACTCCTCAATTAGTTATCTCAAACACCTTTTTCCCTTATTACATTTGAATAAGTCAAGCATTCAGTGTGAAACATGTGTTTTGGCTAAGAGCCACATATAATCTTATTTGAGTTCTAAGAAATTGTCTTTACATCCTTTTTCACTTATTCATTCAGATGTGAAGGGTCCATCACCCAATTCTATGAATCATATGGTTCACTATTATGTGGTATTTATTGATGACTATACCCGGGTCACTTGGGTTTACTTCTTAAGTCATAAATTTGAAGTTGCATCACGATGTATTGACTTTTACAACATGATTCTAACCCAATTTCAGTGCAATATACAAATTCTATGTTCAGATAATGGAGGATAATTTTTTAACTCCTAACTCCATGATTTCTTCCAAACCAAAGGCATCATCCATCAAACTTCATGTCCATATACCCCTCAATAAAATGGTGTAGTGGAACGTAAAAAATGCCATATCATTGAAACTACCCGAGCCTTACTGTTTTGTTGACCCTATAAGGAGAAAACCTATTTTGATAATAACAAAACTTAATGAATTGTGCTAACAAAACTTAATGAATTGTGCTAACAAGACTTTCATGATTTTTAGATCAAGTGCAAAAAGCAAATCAAAAGAATGAAGAAATAGAAAAGAGCATTGAAGTAAGGAACATCATATGAAGATCCTTGAAGACATGAGAATCTAGGCTAAAATCATGTAAGAGAAGCGAGACTATGCCAATGATTTCTCATACATTAAAGAGTTTTTGATATGTTCAAAATGTGTTTTAAGATAAAGAAAAAGCAAGTTGAAATGAGCTAGAATTAGATACCTAATTTTAAATCAAGAGTTAAAATTAGCTAACTAATTCTGGAGATAGTTCGTTTCAATACACATAAGAAAAATGAAATTAGCTAAACTAATTTTGCAAACTACATGTTACTACTTAGCTATTGAATATAAAATTAGCCAACTAGTTTTCAAAATTAGCACCCTACTTCTAAAATTAGCTAGGCTACTTTCAGAGTCAAAATATTTTTAGTTAAGCTAATTTTGAAAAGAGCCTAGGCTAAATCCTGACAGAAGTACAGACCGCACAATCTATGCAGACCGTACGACTGGCAGCAGGATTCCAATGGCTAGAAAACTAGTCATTAGTGACTTCTTGATCCATAAATTTTCAAAGCAACTTCTCACCTATAAATAGTTGCATTTACTTCAAGTGTTGGCTAATGAATGCATGATATTATTGAGCTATTTTCTAAGCAAAATTTTCATTGATTTTTAAGCATTCATTTATGAGTCTGTCAACTATTACCCATATGGAGTCACACCTATTGAAACTAACTGTCAGTCCAACAATCAAATCCATAGAGATGTGTTCCCACTTCCACTCTAAAATCGATAGCGAGTTCAGCATCCCTACTGGCTTTTGGAGCTCCAATTTAACTCTCCAGCTCACCTCACACAACGATATGAACATGGTGATTTCCCTCTTCATTGTAGGCCACCAATAGACTTTCTTTATATTTTGGTACATTTTCATGGCCCCAGGGTGAACACTATAGCGAGCGTCATGTGCTTCACTCATAATATCTCCCTTTAATGCAACATCATTTGGCACACATAATTTGTTTCCAAATTGGAGAATATCTTGGTTGTCAAATCTAAACTCATCATTTTCCCCATTTTATACTGATGTGGCTATTTTGACCAACTCTGGGTCTTAATGCTATATTTGAGCCACATGTTCAAGAAACACTGGAGTTACCTTCATTTATGCCACTAAAGCACCATTTATGCCACTGGAGTTACTATCTCTGGTTGAAGCCCTTCGTTGATTAGTACGTACCATTTTGTTACCACCAGTCATTGTAATGCAATGATGTGAGATAGACTACTCTATGATTTCTGACTAAGGGCGTCAGCTACTACATTCACTTTGCCCATATGGTACTGTATTTTGCAGTCATAATCACTAAGCAGTTCTATCCACTCACCTGTAGACTAACGTGCTGACGAATCCATGGTTTGTCACTAATGTCCCTGAACTTCGGGGTTTGATCCTATATTCCAGACTTCGAATTAAGGACTTAACATAAACTTAGAACATACTTAAAACATCCCATATAACCCCATTAAAAATAACATGAAAATAACATGAACATAACATACTTAGTCTAAGCAATTTGGGTTAGAAATTGTTGGACATGGGACTTTCAATGGCAGGTTCGGCGGCCGAAGGTTCCTTTACAGAGACAAAAGTCTTACTTGCGGCAGCAGGTTTGGCTACCACAAGTCCTCTTTGCAGCCAGGTTCAGTGGCCAAAAGTCCAACCTTCGGCTGCCGAAGCTGGACTTCCTCTCTTTTTCCTGAGTTGTTCCCCAGTTTCGGCTGCCTAACCTCCTTTAGGCTGCCGAACTTGGGTTTTAGCAATGGCCAAAACCTTGTTCCAGCACCTTAAACATACTCAATTCCTACCAAATACAAGTCAACATATTTCTAAACGTTTAATATATCAACATTAACTCAGCTAACCTCATTTTGAACACATGCAACATAATCCTCATCAATTCCATGCATTTTCGTCAGTGTCCCTTAAACTTAACATTTTTCATTTCTTCTATCCTTTACATGCATTTCATTCTAACATCTCTAACATGTATTCTAGCATCATTAACAAATCCTAACATGTTACATTTGTCATTAGTTCATCTTTTCCATCCAATTTCTTCAACTTAACCTAATTCCATTCGCATGCATCTTTCCTATCATTTCTAACTAATTGACGTGTTACTAACCTGGAATTGAAGCTTTGATCGACTGTGAGCTTCGGATCAAGCATCTTCCACTTCTTTATCTTTACTTTCCTTTTTCTTTATTTTTCCTTTAGTTCTTCTCTTTTTCTTGATTCAATTTCTTACTAACATTCTTTGATCCTTGCTTAGGTTTTAAGGACTTAGAGTTCTCTGTGATTGAGAGAGGAAAAAATAAGCAGAAGCTGCCAATTAAATCCTCCCTTTTGGCTGCCTCAACTATTTATAGTGGAGGAGGCACAGGGGGTTCAGCGATCAAACCTTTGAGTTCGGCGGCCGAACCTGGTTTTTCAAGTTTGCCCTATCCAAACTTCACTTTAGTCCCTCAAATTTTCTTTCTTTTCATTCTGTCATTTTACATTTTGATCATTTAACTTTTATAATCTTTCATTTTGATCTCCAAACATTATTTCGGCCCGATTTCTGAATATTTCATGAATATTTCAATTGGGAATTAGAATATGACGTCAGAATTGACCTACTAGACTTTATTTATGTATTATTTAAGCCCATTTCATGTGCATTTAAAGTTATTTTGAAAAAAATATATCTTTGCCCCAAGTACATAAGATACTTGTCACTTTAACCATTTTGCCCTTTATAGGTTTACCAAGTAACTCTATTTTGCAATCTTTTTTACAACATTATGCAGACTATTTTAAAATCTAAATGACACTATTAAACTTTATTCTTAATGATAAATTTAGTGACTAACTCATAGAAAATAAATACAACTTAACTTTAAACTAGTACCTCGCCCAATATAACGCACTATACCTTAAATTTTTGACTCTACACACGCCTAAAATATATGAATATTCTAGGGTATCACATGCAACTTTAACTTTGGTATGCCTTTAGAATGATTTGCAAAATAATACAAACCCAAACTTAACTTGGGTCTAGCTTAAAATATTTTTTATTTCTTAAGAAGACACGATTTTAAGTCTGTGTACTTATTTTTTTTTTATTTGGATGCAATTTGAATTCATGTCTAGAGAATTTTTTTTATTAAAAATTTATTAGACATAAGTTAAGCTCGCAAAAAAAAAACACCTTCTAATAAATCATTTTTCATTCAATACATTGAAGTGTTTAAATTTTAAGAACAACACTTGTAGATCAAGAGCCTTCATTAAAGGCTAAATCAACCATCCATTTCTTAAATAACCAATAGGTTGTTGCAAATAGTCCCAAGTCTATTGTGTAGCGCATAGTTGACATATTCCTTGCAAGTAAATGACAACTGAAAGATATTGTTACCTTTGAGATCTCTATGGAAGTCTTTAATATCATGCATAGCTTGAGCCATAATTTCTTTAATTGTAGTTGCACTAAAGTTTTTACAACATACTAATTTCTCAACCAGAGAAATGTGTTGAAATGGGTGTCCTTGTTCGTTATCTACTTCAAGGTCGAGGGCTGGCTAATCACAACTAAAGTTTTGAGTGAGAGCCATTAATTCCTCTACTTCTTCAACCATATCCAAACTTGGAAGGAAGGCTAACAAGGTAGGAAGTAAGGGGACAGAGGAATAAACTAATATGGAAGGATACAAGAAACACAAGAATATAGGAAAAAGAAACATTCCTTGAATCAAAAGAGACAATTTCTCAAGCAGAAGGGCAAGAACCGCTTTAGAAATTTTACTAGTGATTTCTAGCTTCGATAACCAGACATTGTAAGATTTTTTAGCTTCCCCACTTACACTGTCATTGTAAACTCTAATTTCAACGTCACCCCAAGCCATACAAAGGAACTAATTGAGCAGTTGAACCACGTAAACTCCAAGCACCTCATAATGAACAAGGATTTGGATGCCACTAAACAGGCAAGCATTTTGCTCCAGCCATTTTTTGCCAAACATGCCTCTCTATTCCAATAGTAAATATGATTACAGTTCTGCAATTCCTCAAGATATTTTGAACTAGAGCCCCAACATTTTAAGATATCTTGGAGCTACGACTAAGGATTTTAAGTAATAAAATCATCACTGTCTCCATTGGACGACATAGTTGAGTATCAAGACCTCAAGCTTCATTCCAAACCCACAATTGGAAGAGAGCTACGCGTGGTAGGACAGGAGATTCTTAATAAATTAACGAATCTGACTGTGAGTGAACTGATTGAGAAATTGATCAGTGGGAATGAACATATCATTCCCTTTATAACATCACTGTCGATTTCAGCAGTTGCAAGGCCTCCAAACCTCACTGTCGATTCCCTTTGGTTAATTTCTTCTGATTAAATTACTTTGTAAGCTTGATTAACAATAAACTTATTTTTCTCTGTCCAGAACAGAGTGAAAAGTGAAGATAAATTTTCTAACACAATAAATTTCTGTACTAAATTTAACAAAACCCAAGATGCTGCCATGTGATGGGAATTGAGTATAATTTTATAGATAAAGAATTCGAAATATACTTTATATTTTAAA